>JBAGKO010157357.1:0-21001 GCA_037177275.1 Acacia concinna | reverse complement strand
TTTAGTTTTGCAATATATTTATTGAGCTCCCCGGATGAATCTTCTGTCCTTTTAGGATTAATGTATATTATTTCAGATTATGGTTTAGTCTAATAAAATCATAAATAGTTGCACATTGATCCTTAGATGACATTAGATTCTCTAAGGGGTTCAATATAAATGGACTGTAAGATAAAATGATAACGGTTGGTCTTGTAAAACAAAAAGGGGAATACTTGATGGTTGTTTAATAACAACCATCATATATTGTTATATATAATGGTTTTTATTTAAAAATCATTATATATAAATGGCATATAGATGATGTTTCTCGCTAAAAAACCGTCATATTTGTAGAAATATATATGGCGGTTTTTTAACCGCTATATTTATATGGTGTTAAAATATATGGCGGTCGGAAACCGCCATATATGGGCAAAACAACCATCAAATATAGACAATTATGTAGTAGTGAAAGCTAATCTAGGTGTAGAATTTGGTTAAAACCATGCTTAACTTGAAGTTTACATAATAAATGGATGGTTTGTTAGTAAAATAAAGATATGTTTGCTAACATTGCTTTATCACATTAAGGTTGTTTCTTAAACTTGATATTCATTAATTGTAGCAAGAGATTGTGCAATTTAATAAAGAGAGAAATTTGGTTTTGACTCAAGAAAATTAAATTAAATGCTTTTGAACCTTAGACCAACACATATAATCATTGAAATGCTAATTAAAAGGGAATTAATCTAATCTTAGGAAATACAAAAGGGGATAAATAATCCTAGGCTTTATTTAATCATTAAAGTAGAATCAACTTTACTTTGCTTATTTCAATTGCATTTTTGAAAACCAATTTTATTTTGTTTAAAGATAAACAATTTCAAAATGATCTTCCTAACCTAATTAAGAGCACAATTGTATTAATTAACTATCTTTTACCATAGTCTTTGTGGGAATGATAAATATTTTATACTACTTGTAACCCATTAAACTTACGGTAAGTGAAACGGCAGACAAGCACCCCCAAAATAACATATCCATTAACCTTTATTAAATTGTTGTTCATCATATTCATGAAAGGCATATATATGAACATAAATTGAATGCATATCACCGAAGGTATAGTTGTCTTCGTTCATACAATTATTTCCTCCAAATAGCTATTTCAATCTCTTAAATTGATATTATTTCTTGTTTCTTGTTTACCTTGTGGTCATCTCTACAACAAATGCATATATATTAACATAAATTGAATTGATGTAGAAAATACAACACAACGGAAACATGTTTAATGATAGAGTTTGTAAGGCATATGGTAGCATATGCTTGTTGGTTATTATAAAATCATATTTTTCTCTTTATGTTTGGTAAGGGATTAACAGTAATTTAATAGAAGTTAGCGAGTCTATTATTTTGGCTAGGGTGCTAATTATCCTATTTTTAATATTTTAAGGTTAAAATTGCACCCCCAAAATACTTTAGAGTGCTGATTGTATCTCCAAAAATAGTTTAGGATGCTAGATGTACCTTTACCTTAAAATAAAATTAATTAGATTGAAAACAACAGGATAAACCAATAATTGGAAATTACTATTTGTTTCAACTTATTGATTTATATGCAAGGGAAAAATTAAAGTAATTAGGCATGCCTATTGGTTTTATAACAAAATCTCAGTGAAGGATGGTCTGGTAGCCTAACATATAATAGCTTCTTAATAAATGGGACATCACAAGTTTATTGATCTCATTTATAATTTCAGATGGTTAGTGTATTAATTTCCTATACCTGGCTATCTGAATAAAAAGACAAATGCGGATGAGGTTATGAAATTACATATAATACAAAAAACATGGCCAGGTGGGCCCAATCCTCTAGGCATATATCAGTCTGTGACTTGTGGGGAGGGTATACTCTGCCCTCCCAACTATCCCTCTGCTGCTCTAGAGATTTGATGTTTTTTTTAATTATTTTTTTATGGTTCTTTTGATAACTAGGTTTTATATGAAATTGGTGACATTTTAATATATATATTATAGGTAAAAAATGGATTTGTTTTTAATTTTTTATAATGTTTTAAAGATTTAAGACTTTTAAAGTGTGTGGTTTTTTAAAATTTAGATTTTTCAAAATTCTTAATTTTTTTTAAAATTATAAAAAATTGAAAATAAATCTATTTTTTTACCAATAATATATCAAAATGTCACTCATTTTCTGTAGAATATAATTATCAAAAGAACCACACAAACAATCGGATAGAATACTAAATCTCCAGAGCAGCAAAGAGGGCAACTGGGAAGGGGTGCTCTCAACTGTGTGTGTCCGTTGTTTTATCCTACAAAATGAGGACGTGCCCTACATAATGATGATTCTCACCGAGGTACAAAAAATCGGACTGGCTAAAGAATCGATCACAGTATGGGTTCGGGGTTCAAATAGTTCAACCGGGTCAGACCGGAGGTTGAATCGACCATATTAAAATATTATAATTTAGATATTATTACGAAATACTCAAGTGACAGGCTAATAAATCACTATTTTGTATGAATTATTAGGCTTAAGTAGTGTTTTAAATTTGGAAAAATGGAAGTAGGAAAGCATTATTGTGGATTAAATTGAATAAATAAGTGTATAGGGGTATTGTCGTCATTTTAGTTTAATTGAAGGTTAAAATTGCAGTTTACATACAATTATATGCTTGATCATGAGTTGGTGAAAATTTAGTGTAGATTTGAAAAAGAAATAAGAAGAAAATGGGGATTAAGAGGAAGGAGGATTGAATTGCAAAGAAGAAAACTAGCCAGAGGTATTTCTGTAAAGAGAAAAGGGACTTAATCGCAAAGAAAGTAATGCAAAAGCTAGAAGCATGAAGAAAAGATGGCCAGGGTCAGTTTCTGCGATATTCACGAGTCAAAATAAAAATAAAAATCTTCAACAGCTAAAGTCAAAGATGGAGCCGTCGCTGACGGTTGATCTTGCATACAAGCGATCAGATTTGAACTGTCGCCCTTAAAAAAAAGTCCCAAATGACGTTGTTTTGAGGCATTTTTTTTTTAAAAAAAAAAGACTTGGCCGATTCGACCAAGTAGACTTGGCCCCCAGTCCTTTCATCCAACCGGACCGGACAAGGGTCCGGTCTGATTTTATCTTTATTGCCTAATAGATATCTGAACCTTAATTCACTACATTGTGAGGATTAACCTGACCGAACCTGCTGGTGGGCTAGCGACAGGTTCATGGGTCAAATTAAGCAACTTTTGAAATGGCTTAGCCCAACCTATGAAGACACTAGCCCAACTCAGCCCATCAAGGAGTCGAATGAAATAATGGCACTTTCAAGTTTCATGTGAAATGAAGCTACCAAGAGAAAGTCTCACATTCAAGTCCAATAAATAAAAATAAAAAACATAAAAGGTTAACAACAAATCACTGCCTTGCAGTTGCACACAATTTTTCTTTTGGCAGGCAACGAAAAAGGAACAAGCAGAGTATCTCACATCTATGAACCTCTTAGCCTTTTTAATTTTCTGATTTGCTAGCGTGGCCATTATAACCTCTCCTAAATAATCAGACATATAACTATATATGCTATGAATTTCACTATAAAGTGTAATGTCTCATTATTTGTTTTTGTATATCATTATTGTCTCTTAACTTATGTCTCATTACATATTTTGATGAGTACTGAGAGCTCATCACCATTACACCCTCCAAATTTAATTTATGAGGTTTAAGATTTTTCTGTGTGTGTTTTTTTTAAAATTTGTTCAAATGTGTAAAAATAAATAATAGATATAATATCTTAGTTATCATTTTAGTAGAAAATTCTAGATATGAATGATTGAAACATTAATTGAATGGTGCAGAATTCATCGCAACGGTGCTTATCACTGTGATAAGCACCGAAACTTGTTCATGTGTGGTGCACCTTATAAAATTTGACGTTCAAGGAGCAACAAATAAAAGCTGCTCAATTATTATTTTATTTTTTTGGGAGAATGATGGGATAAGAAAAGAATAATAATAATAATATTATTATTATTATTGAGGAAAGAAAAGAAAAGAAGGAGAGAAGAGTACCGGGCACTGGAGGCAGAAGTAATGATGTAGGCAACAGCACAGCCAATCCTACTAATTGCCACCACTATTGCACAAAATACCTCCCTTCTCTTTCCTGCCAATGCCAATGCCATCATGAAGTAAATATATACGAGTATTATATACGTACTAATGATGTAAGTCGGCTCACACACACACACACACACTTGAACAAATTTTGAGGATGGTTCTGAAAGATGACTGACCTAAGTAGAGCCTGACGGCGTGCATGATGGTGGTGTTGCGGATGGGGCCGTGAGGGTGAGGAAAGCGATAGCAATCGGAGAGGATGAAGGCGGAGACATAGGTGACAGCAGCAAAAGCAAAGATGGCCAGAGGACCAAAAATCCAACCAAGTTGAGCAAAGCACCAACCCAAAGCCAACACTCCGGCTCCTATCACCCCTGTTATTATGTGGGCTCCCCCACTCACAACGTTCCCTGTTTTTCATCCACCCACATATCATATCTAACATTTAATTCACTTGTCCCCCTCATCCATTAAGGCCCACCCACCTTATTAACCTAAACCCTTTTTTTTTGGAAAAATTTATAATGACCTGAATTTTGATTTTATGAAATTGCGTATTTACAGTCATGTCTCAGATTTTAAAAATTTATTACTGCCATGTCCTAATTAACAACCCTGGAGTTGTTTATTACGTTGTTGAGGTTGTAAATTACAACATTAGGAGTTTGTAATTTACAACCTCAACAGCGGAAATTTACAACTCTGGGACCTGACTATAAATACGCGATTTTATGGGACTTATTTGACGTAAAGTCCCTTATTTAGGACCTCATTGTAAATTTCCCTTTTTTTAACATTACTTGGTTTAAATATAAATACCAACAAATTAAACAAGTAAATTTTGATTACCATCATTTTAATGAATCATTAATTCATAATTTTATCTACAGGTATAAAAAAAATTCATAATTTTAACAACTAATTCAATTTTTTTAATTGATTTGGCCGGTCAGTTTAGTTTTGCGAATAACATTAAATATATTCACATGCCCCCTAACAATTCAAACTACTATTCTCATGTCCATCTACAAGTCAAACCAAAGTTCCCCTTTGCTTTCCACCATTTAAAGTTCCCTCTAACTGTTTCCTTTTTCTGAGTTTCCATTAATGGTCCATGACCCATAAACTGATAAAACGTAACTTGAACCTAACACAGAAGCTTTTCCTCAAAGTTCAGTATTATTGAAAACTAGCGCCATGAGAATAATGATGAATAAGAAGGAGCTCATCTAAGTGTTAAAACTTTAAAAAAAGGCTGCTTATATATTTCATAAGAGAGAGAAATCTATATACGTACATGCATGATGATTAGCAGAAGTTGAGAATTACCTGTTCTACGAGGAGGCTCATGAATCCCATTGGAGGATGAGGAAGACAGAGAAGCTTCGGTGATGAAGGGTTGGCGTTGTTCAATCTCAGCCTCTGTGCTAGCCATTACTCTTTATACAGATTGTTTGCTTCTCCTCAATAAATGGTTGAAGAATGAAGACAGGTACGTACTACATTTGACTGTAAGATAAAAGGCTCGACCTACCTAACACGCACTTTTTTTTACACTGACTACAGAGCCATTTTCTATTTGTAAAACTGAGGTCCATTGATATCGAATCAAATTAATGGACCACATATCAACATGTTGTTTGGTATTGGTATGAGGGGTTGTTTGTTACCAGCGGTTTGGAGGGAAGGAAAGAGGAAGGAAAATTTTTATGATTTACATTTTAAAAAATTTAGAGAAATGTGATTGAAAGTTCTTGGCGAGAATTTTCATTTAAATACCTTTTTAATTTCACAATCCTAAATAAGTGATTTTCCATAAAATTGAATTGTAAATCTCATTACTCTTACGAATAATCCTATTACTCTTATGAGTAACATAACTAATTTGGGATTTTAAAATTTAAATGTCATTTAAATGGAATCTCCCAAGTTTTTAATTAACTTTTCTTACTCTTTTATTTTTCATTTTATCTTTATTGAAATTATAAACCCACTTCTCCAACTTTCTGACAACCAACTCATAAAAATTTTCCCTCACCTCCATTTTCCTTATGCCAAACAGACCATAAGGGATAGGAACCACCACCGTGTCCGTCCAACCAACCAACCAAATAAACATTAAGAGATAGGGACCAATGAAGTTTAAGCTGATTTTCGTTATATGATATTTAAAAACTGAATTTGGGTCACCAATAAAAAGATAATTCAGGTAAAAGAGGAAATAGGTCACATAGAAGGATTGGAGTGATTTTATTAATCATATGAGTGAGAGTACGACGATTTCTAAGCATATGAAGTACAACAGTAGTAGAATGTGAGAGTTACCACGTGTGTTTAATGTTTAAGTCTAGCTATATATATATATTTGGTATCTCCCCAAGTTGTGTCCATCCCAATCCCTAGAATATAGGAATTTGTTATGATGCTTGCGGATCTGACCCCTCTATTTTGAGAAGTTGGAACCTCTCCTGAGCCTTGAAGTTGACCGATATGTTTTTGAGCTTTCCTTTTAAGCTTTACTATTGCCTGACCCAATTCCAAATTTGTGTGTACATGTGATACGATAGTTATACTATGATATTTTGTAAACTATACAACAACAACAACAACAACAACAAGAGGCTTCATGCCATTTAGGTGGACCGTTAGCTATATGGATCATAAGATGCTATTGAACTCTACCAATAACCAAGTTTTTGAATAAATTGTTGACCAATAACAAGTCCTAGTCAAAAACATATTTTGACTTAAGCACAAATAATTTACAATTTGTCATTTAATAATGTTTCTGGCATTTGATTTGTGAATTAAATGGCTCTTACGAGTCTTAATCGCTGTATAAAATTTATATCAGGAAGACTGTGTGTGTGTGTGTTTCGTATGATATGACATTTTTACAAGTTTCAGAAATCCGACATGTGAAAAGCTTATTGGCCTCCACTAAAATAAAGGCATGCCATTCTCAGTTTTGAAGCGAAGTTTGAA
The DNA here is from genome assembly GCA_037177275.1 of Acacia concinna. NCBI lineage: Eukaryota > Viridiplantae > Streptophyta > Magnoliopsida > Fabales > Fabaceae > Acacia > Acacia concinna. The sequence continues at coordinate 13,905 of JBAGKO010157357.1, read as the reverse complement.
TCATTCGTATCACTGAAGAATTTTTGTTGTTACTTTAAGACACTGTCAAGATGAATCTACAAACAAAAAAGTAAAACAAAAAAAACAAAAACAAAAACAAAAGAAAAAAGAAAAACTAGGTGCCACTATATCAGGGCAGCCACACGAAATAAAGTTAGCGGAAGGTTCAAGTTTAAAAATAAAAACAAACTAACCTCTTACATTTACAATAGGACAATATAGCATAATAATGTTCGACTACATCTTTTACAGGACAGTGTCCGCTGTCTGATCCTGGCTAGAACTAAGAAGGATCTACATGTACAAAGAAACTAGCTGCCACTATGAGGTAGCATAGAATAAGCACTAGTCCCTTGAAGTAATTAGAAGACCCTTCCTGCAAATCAAAATAAAGTTAACAAAAAGTTTATTCTTTGTGAGGGCCATCATGGTGATCAATCAAAGTGGGCTAACTTATTTTTAAGTCTATTTACATTTACTAGGTTCCCATAATGATATCAATATGCTGTGAAAAAAAAATTATATATCTCCTAATACTAACCTGCAACAAGAGGACTACAACAATAACAGTTAGAAACAGTGTTGCCGTCTCAAAAAGTTGAAAGTTTAAGTCCAAAGGATGCTCCATTATCCACCCAATGATCACGCAAAGTGGTATCTGCAAGATGACAGTGGAAATAATGAAGTAATATCTTTAGGATATAGGAAATAAAATTGACTTGACACTCGTTGGGAGGGAGACAGACATGAAGTTTCAAGAAATGAGCAAATTATCCAAGCAAGAATAATAACAGAAAGTTGCATTTTAATTTGAATAATGCAGATGAGAATCTATCAATGTTGCATCGACTATAATATGAAAGAAGTAGTTCACTTCAATATGTTGTTTAGTTGTATTAGTTTTTAGTTTCACCATAACTCTCCTTCTTAGACACCATCTTATCTGATTCCAACATTAGATTCAAAAAGGTCATGTGGAAAGAAAACTAGAATTAGCCAAATCTTTACAAATTCAGAAAACAATATATCCTCAAACAGGGTTAAGTACCTACCACAAAAATAGATATTTGTGTGGATGAACCTATTGCTACTCCCAGGGAAATGTCCTGCGGGTGATAGAAACCATTAATGTGAAACAACGGGGCTTTTTTTGTGGGAAAACAAAAGAACTGATGAATGCTTACAAGCTTATCTTTCATAGCAAACATGATGGCACTGGCATGCTCTGCAGCATTTCCCACTAGGGGAAGCAATATTACACTAATAAAAGACACTGGCATTTTCCATGAAGTTGATGCTCCCTGTGAAACATATGATCATATATAAAGCTTCACTTCTTTCAAAAAAGTCCTTCCAAGAACATTAATTCAGTAGTCACTACAACATATATTTAATTCTATTTCTGCTAATCCGCTAACAAGATATGATAAGAGGTTGGTACACTAGCTATCAAAAGCTAAACTCTATGAAGAATGTTCTTCAGTTATACTCGTATGTATTAATTAATGTATAGCAGGCACCAGACTAGGGAATGAAAAGAAACACAGATAAATCTCAGACAGATGGTGCTACTTTATTTTACACAAAATTTTAGAAATTTCAAGGCGTTCATGTAACAAATATGTCAGGGAGGAAAAGATGAAAAATTAGTCACCTCTATAGCACCAACTAAATATTCTGACAGAACTGATATCAAAGCAGTCATAACTGCAAGCCAGATAACTGATTCCCATTTAGAGATATCGGGTGATTCATCATCTTCTATGCGGTTCCCGTGATTCCCCTCCTCCTGAGTTCACATTATGTATTACACCACAACTTAGTGAGTCAAGGGTTAACAAGTTATTTTTAAGCATACACCAGAAGAAGTATATGCCAGAACAGTCATCTATTAGTTTTTTATAAAAATAAAACTCAAAAAGTATAAGCAGTGACCAGCTATTTTATTTACTTCTAAGTCAAAAAATTGTTTTAACAAGCTGATCATCTTACCTGCATTTGTTTATCCATTCAACAGATAATGTTCAGAGAAAGTGAGAGACAATAGTGGTAGCAAAATTTAAAAAGAAAAGGTGAAAAAGAAAAGAAAACAAATCATGAGTATCAAAAAGAACATGAACAGCATGTGTACCAAAAAAAAAGAAGAACAAATTAAAAAAAAACGAAGAAAAAAGCTCTGTGAAAGGACCAACCTCATTCAAAGAGAGATATATACTTCTTTGACTATTTAACTGGAAAAATAGGTATGCAGCATAAGCCACGAGCATGATGCAGCTGCTGAATCTTGAAAGGGCCAACTCTGAGCTACCAAAATGAACCTCGGAGTGCGTGTAGTGAAGAACTGCAGGAAAAAGTAGGCCCATGACCGCCATCAATAACAATCCCGCGTTCATTGTAGCAGTTGCCTGCATGCTAATATGAATCATCAGCTACGGTCAATTATATTAAAGGTGAAAATTAGGAAGGTAAAGGAAAAGACAGAAGCTAACAGGTCTACCTTGTTAAAAACCTGCTCCTTCTTATTAAAAACAATCCCACCACAAAAAAATGCACATCCGAGGACCAACAACATGTTAGACAAAATTGACCCCAGCAAAGAGAGTTGGACAACTCGTGTCATTCCTTTTTTCAATGCATATATTGAGATGATCAGTTCTGTTGCATTTCCAAAAGTAGCATTTAGAAGACCCCCAACTGCAAAATCCAATGGAATAAGTTAAGAGAACAGAATTAGAAGAAAGGACTACTCAGATTCCACATATGCAAAATTTAAATCCATATTTTTCCTTTTGGACATGAAGCTACACTTTACTTTGTTATCACATGATTGTAACTGATACAACATTTATTTGATGTCTACATGACAGACAGACCAACAGAAAGTTAAGAAGCACAAATAACCGACAAGCACAGGCCCTTAAGTTTCAATCTGTGAAAAAATATCCCTATCGTTAAAAGAGCACCAAACTCCTGCAATTTTCCTGAGTCACAGTAGTGTATAGCCTAAATTCAATGCAGTACAACCCACCGGAAGGCCTAGTTAATGGTTATGGAAACTTTCAATAACAAGGGTGATCAGTTAAATTTCCTTAAAATGGTATAAGTGAAGATTTTGTACACTTCAAGGAAACTTCTAGTACAAGTATCTAAATCAAAAGGAGTGCAAAAGTAGGTTTCAAAAATATCTATGAAATGAAAAGAAACTACATACATACTAATTTTCACAGATTTTTTTTCACTGTTTTGAGACCATTTAAGTTGTGGTTTGCAATGCGCTTTGTCTCCCCCCCCCCCCCCCTCCTTTCTCTTCATTTTTTTGTTGAATCCCATGGAGTTGGTCAGAAGGGCCTACTAAATTATAAGCTAAAGTAAACAACTGGAATGCACGAGCTTTTTTTTTTGCACCAACAATCCATGAGTTCAAATACTAAAGAGGACAAATATGGCACAATGCTAAAAATTTACCAGTGTCCCCTGCGTAAAACGCCAGCTGCCTATATAACACAGAGAATAATAACATCAGAAACCTTAAAAGCGAGGTTAGATAAAACAAACTTTGAAAGAGAACAGGAATATTACTCTGTAGCATAACCAAGCCGCTCAGCCAAAGGCATTATACCCAACAAACTCAGAGTGAAGACCCAACCCTGCAACCCATCTTTACATTTCAACATAAAACATCCAAAGAAAAACTTAGTGAAGATCTGTTTAAACTTGAACTAGAACTCACGTGATGATTAGTCAATCTCTCCATAATAATTGCCAATGGCCCAAGAGGCATAAGCAAGTTGAGTCGATTTGAGAAAATTACAATTTTTACACTGTTGTACACAATACTCCTTAGTGTTTTCTGATGTGTGGTGGATTCTGACTTCTGATCAGAGATTTCAGGGACATGAGGAATCTCGGTTTCGATCTCCTGAACTGGTCTTTCATTTAGAGAGTCCATCTATTACAGTAGACATCATTTTATTATCCATAATGGTGCTTCACACCTTCATACTTAAAGGACAATAGATTACCACAGACACGATATTTTGGCAACTAATTCTTGGATTTGTTTTTAAGATCTTTGAAATGAGAACGTACAATGAAAATTGACATTTGAATTCATCATGCAGTAAAAGTGTAAAACAGAATGCCCTTTCCTCCCAGACATAACCACAAACATAAGGAAAATCTTAAGAAACAGAGTAGAAATCACTATGTGAATTGAAAGAAAACTTAAAAACCGGATGATCAAGATGAGAGAGAACACACCTTGCATGTCACAGACATTTCGTCAAACAGGTTGCATGCACTGCAAATCAGAGATATTCTAGAGTCAAAATATAGTGTAAGCCATTGTTGAACCCTGAAAACAAAATCCCATATTTGAAAATCGAAAACAAAATTGAAAAACCACAAGTTGAGGCATGAGAGTTGTTCCTAACTTAATTAAATGAGTCTTCATTTCTTCTTGTCATAAAGAAGTCGAAAGCAGATTAAAGCAAAGAGCAAATTCAAGAGGGTATATTGGTGATAATTCCAGAAGAAGAAGATTAACACCAAGTAAATCTATGACTCACCAGTAATAAGAATCGAGCTAAGGCAAATTTTCACTTCAAAGACCATTTCAGTTTCTTCTTGTGGGTTCGTCAGCGAATGAACAGGATCACTCCGAAGCAGTTTGTTTCGAGCTTTTTAAATTTTTGGCATCAGAAGCAGTTTCTTTCTAATTAATCCTACTTCTCTCTCTCTCTCTCAAAACTGATCAGTTGAGTCATTGGCAATAAAGATTAATAAACAATTTTTAGAATATAAATATTGCGTTTCATAAATTAAATTCATATTATATATATCTTCCTAATTCCGGCGACATTGGCATTGTGGTGTGTCTGTCAATAACAAACGAGGATGCTTGTCACTTGTCAGTACATTGAAAGCAAAGATTCACTCTCACACGTGGCAAAAAAAAAGTGTTTGTCAGTAACAAAAGAGGATGCTCGTCACTTGTCATTGAAAGCAAAGATTCACTCTCATACGTGGCCTCACCAGATCTTGGCTTACTACCCACAAAGAGCACTAAATCGCTATATTATTATTGGGAAAATGTCAGTTAGTGCCAGAGATAAGATTTAATATTAAAAAGATCCCTAACAACTACTGAGTAGTGAAAATGGACAACTAAATCAGTAGAGATTAACAAATTGTAAGGAGCTTTATAATATTAAGTCTCTCTGAGATCTAACTGACATTTTTTTTATATTATTTCTGTAAATGATTTTTTATTTATTTATTAGTTATGTCTCTTAATAGCTATCCCTAAATTTAACGTACATTTCAAGGAATTTAAAGAGCCATTCAAAATCCAGAAGAAAACGACGAGAGTATTAAAGGGAAAGAAAGCAGTATTAATATATAATTTTGTATTGCATTTAAGTATATAACTCAATAAACATAAAATAATGTTTAGGACAAAATTTAGGTCAAATTTACTAGATCTGTCATGTCTATTACTTCGAATTAGAGTGTATCACCTGTTCCATTTTTGTATTTTTTTAGGTCCATGGTTTGGAATGCATCTTTCTTGCCAAAGATGCCTAATAGTAAAAGTCAATTAAAACAATATATTGCTTAAAATTTTCATTTACAAATAAAATTAGACTTCATCAATTAGAACTGGAATTCAAGCAGGAGGGAACAAAAGCATTTGAATTGCATCCTTTGTTTAAAATTGACCTAAATTAAGAACTTGATAAAAAGTTACAAATGTTTGTTAAATAATAAATAAAAAATTATTAATTTATTAAGTAATGTTTTGAAGTGAACATATTGATTCCTCCCTTACGTGTTAGGGCATGTTTGATACTAGCAGTGCACAGCAGTAGTAAGTAGTGGTTGATATAAATAAGTAATTTATTTATTTTGGATGTTTGGATAGACATAAATAAAAAATTAATTTATTAAAATAAGTTATTTATTTTCATAAGATGGAAAAAGTGACTTATGAAAATAAGTAACTTTTTCTATCTCTAATGAGTTATTTTTTTTACTTTTAATTCAAATATAAGTAACTTATTCTATTATCAATAAATTACTTTTTTTTACCCTAATCCAAGTATAATTGACTTCTCATAAATTACTTATTTTTATAAGTTCTTTATTATAAGCCACTTATAAAAATAAGTCATAATCAAATGGGCCAATAATATATTTAATTCAAAATAATACAGTCAAAACATAACCAAAGGCATTTTTATCTAAATAAGATAAACTGAAAAATTTCACCAAAATGCAAAAAAATTTTACCGAAATACTACACTTAAAATTGTTCTTGTGGACCTCAAGAACGATTTCCTCAAAAATCGAAGAGAAAGGAGAGAGATTATGTAGAAATCGTTCACGTGGTGAACGATTTGTTTCTTTTTTCTTATTTTTATTTTTCTCTTGGGTGAAAATTGCAACTAAGGACCTCATTTTTTTGTCTCACTTTTCACTCTCATTTTGGATCCGAAAAAAGTTATAACTAATTTCCTTCCACTTCACCATTTATTACTTTCATCCCTTTATTTTATATATACAAGTAAATAGAAACAGATATAACCTCCCTAAATAAAAAGAATTTTAGAGAACCTTATAAAATGAATATATTTTATCCTAATAACTCAATCTACACAGATTTATAAATATAATTTTGTTTACAAATATAATATGATATATATTCAAAATTTACAATTCTATTTATATATGATCTTGTGTTTTTTTTTTGTCTTTAATTTTCAAGTTATTTTATCAAATTAATTTAAATATGACATATTCAAAATCTACAGTTCTTTTTACAAATGTGTTTGAAAGTTCATATTTTGAGAAAATAAATGTTATTCTTTAAAAAAATTCAAATATGAATTATTTTAAACATTTCCGTGTATTCATTTACCATAATATTTGAAAATTTGAAAATAAATCATATTTGAATTTTTTTTAAAAGAATAATATTTATTCTTTTGAGAAACTTCTTTCAAATTCCTTTTAATTTTTTACCCAGACTCTCAAATTCTCTTCCATAAACACATTTGCAAAAAGAAGCGTAGATTTTGAATATGTCATATTTAAGTTAATTTGATGGAATGACTTGAAAATTAAAAACATAAAAAAAAACACCATATTATATATAAATAGAAGTGTAGATTTTGGATATATCATGTTATATTTGTAAACAAAATTATATTTATATATCTCTGTAGATTCAGTTGTTAGGATAAAATATATTTATTTGATAAAATTCTCCAAAACTTCTTTTATTTAAGGAGGTTAGATCTGTTTCTATTTATTTGAATATATAAAATAAAGGGGATAAAAGAAGCAAATGGTGAAGTAGAAGGAAATGAATTGCAACTCTTTTCAAATCTAAAAGGAAAGTGACAAATGAGGTAAAAGAAATGGAGTTTTTAATTATAATTTTCACAAAAAAAGAAGAAACAAATTGTTCATCACGTGAACGATTTGTTGAAATTGTTCATGTGTAATCTCTCTCCTCTCTCTCCTATTTTTAAGAAAATCATTCTTGAGAACCACAAGAATAATTTTAAGTGTAATATTCCAGTAAATATTTTTCTTAATAGCATTTTGGTGAAATCTTTCACAGTTTATTGTATTGGATAAAATTGCCCATAACCAAAAGCTAATCCCTTTTCCTACAAAGTTGTGTGAAGCTTTATCAGGACATCAAGAATGAAGATACGCATTATATAGAGAATAATTCTTTCCAAAATTAAATTCCAGCGTGTATCACAATGAACACATGGCTTCAGAAGTACAAATACAAACCAAGTGCAGAAGACATGTTTTCAACTATTACAGCAACAAAAATTTTGGCCAAGGAGCCCACAACTAATACAATATGTTAAGTGTCTATTATCAACCTTAATTAAAAAAATTGGCATGTGAAACAATTTCTTTATCCTTGTAAAATTTTAACAAGAAGCAATTAGTGTGCTTTGACAACTTGAGGCAGAGACTTGAGAAGGGACATTGAGGGCCTTCGAACAGTGTGATTCAACAGTATCATGAATGTCATGAGCGTTAAAGCTCCAGCCTGATGTGCAGTGCCCAGTGAAACAGGAACGTATGAAAGAAGCGTTGAAACTCCCAATGTAACCTACAGCCAATCGAAAGTAATTATTTTATACCTCAGACAAGAAGCTAGATATTCCTGAAAGAGTAACTAAACTGATCATGACGTAACATGGAAAAAAATTGAGATAGATCCACTAAAAGATATGCTTCCCCCAACAGAAGGAACTCACACACGCACTATACTTCCGCAATCTTTTGCTTAGCTTGGCATCAATTGAGCCAAACGGCTCGATAGCTTGCATATCGCTTAATTAGCTTAGTTTACTTATCGTCCATAAAAGGGTCTACCTAAGATTTTGGGAGTCTGAAATGTGAATATTTTGGAGGAAAGATGCTAATGACACAACACAATTGCAAATGAGAAAACATGTTTGACAGCTAAAAGGTCTCTTTCGAATTTGAACATTCAGCTCAGCCAAGGAGGTAATGTGTTAGTAGGAAAGATACAGAATGGGCAACGGCAATCAAAGATAATTCTCAAACAACATTAAAATTGAAATAATAACCTGAAGAGCAGCCATCCCAACAGTGCTTCCGATCAGAGATCGAACGGCAGGATGTATGTCCAACTTTCTAGTGGACCACCATAAAGTACCTACTGAAATCAGAGTTGCAGTTGCAAGGATGCGATGATCAAGCTGTCACATTTATTTGAAACTCATGATTCAATTTCACGCAGGAATAAAGCTGAGAACAGACACTGGAATGTAATGGTTTTGTCAACTCAAATGTTCACAGGGAATTAGAAAAAAAAAAAATTACTTTTTTCTTAAAGAAGTTAAGGTATAAAAAGTTAAGGATTTATTAGCTGCCATTAAGTACCCGTCCCAAAATAGGATGCATCACATGAGACTTCTTTATCTTAACTACACTTCCTTTCCATCTAATTTCCTCAATTCTTGAAAGCAAATAAGAAAACCATGAGGAACTAGGTGCTTCAAGTGGTATGCAACTATGCATATGGACAATCACCTGTACGGTTGATGTATTCTCAAAGAAGTTCCGAAACAGAGGTTTCATTTCAAAAATATCATCTGGTATCCATGTATCTCCCATCATTGGAAAAGTATTAAATGCATGCCCCTGGAAATACACAAGCAAGCAGAATATTTTTCTTTACTCATCAAAGTTTTCAATTATAACAGACAGAAGTATGAAAAAGCATTGAAATAACAGATACAATAACATACAGCATCGTTTCCAGCAACAAATGCACCTGAAATAGCAGTCAGACCAACAAGTAATCCTATAGGTAGCGCAAGTCTCTTGACTTTAGCAGCCCCTTGAACCCACGTTAGTGATTCAGCTGGTGGTTCAGGCATAATAACAGACAAAGCAGTCCAGAAGAGGCCACTGTAAATAGCAAATGCTGAAGTAAGATGGGCGGCAAGGCGATAAGGGCTGACCCTTGGCTGAGAATATTCTGATGCTGGTTCCTATAGAAGGAGATTGGCTTTAGAATAAGATACTGTTAGCCAATAAAACTTCAAAATCAATACAGGAACTTGCCAACCTCTAAACCGCTTTTAACCATCCACCAACCAATTAAACCCTGACCAGCCCCAAGGGCAAAGAGAGTAGACAGTCTGAGTCCCAATCGTAAGGTTATGTACCCCTTACGGAGAAAATATGAGAAGGGCAAAGCAAACATAATCCCCAATGCCCTTCCCCACATACGATGTGCATACTCCATCCAATATATAAATTTAAAATCTTCAAGCTGCATTCCCTTGTTAACTCTGCAACAGGTGACAAACGAAGTATCATCTTCCATTCATCAGAATTTTTTACCCCTTCTAAACCAAGCTTGACCCATAAAAACTCAGGTCAATCCGTTCTTCAGTAATCAATCAAAATTTAACACCCAAAAGTTTATACCAAACATAAACTAAAAGTAAAACAAATTTCTCAATAGCCATAGTTCTACAATGGTAAGTCCAAACAGTGCATGGTGTGAACTACTCTATTCTATTAACATATTAATCTTACTGAATATTACAATATTTTAAGCCAAATTTTGATAGCCTTACAGCAAATTTTAATAATATAATTTCCATGACCAGTTTCAGGCAGTATTACTTGTTAGTCAGTCGATCATGGGAAGGGCTAATTTACCAGTCTTTGAAATTTTTGCTCTAAGTATCTTGTCAAGCTTTCATACGTACCGCTTGTATTCAGGTGATTGCTTATATTTCTCAAACTCTTTCTGCCATTCCTCATCTGACAGAGGAGGGAGATTACCAGTGAATTTCCAATCGGTCATTGAAAGACCAGATCGTGTCAGTCTAGTAACACCCCCAAGCACCACCATACTAAACACCCATGCGGCTGAGCCAAAAAGCCATATTCCAACCACTTTCTGAGCATGAGGTCCTCCAGTTACTAGCAGCTTCAAACCCTCTTTCTGTGCCACCTCAGTAGAAGCAACATTACAAAAGCTCCTCGCGTATGCCACATTGGGACCCTAAAAGCATCACAGCATTTTCCTTCAAACCAAATATACAAAACATCACAATAAAGAAAGCTTCATCACCCTGAAGAGTTGCAGGATCAAAATGGAAATGATACATTTACCAGATTTAATTATCATACTCAAGAATATCTCATACAATTATTATGATCATAATCAATATTAAGTATTAACTAATAGACCCCACACAAATCCAAAATCCCACCTTTGAGTTGTCAATACTTCTATAGCTACAGAAAAAAATTTCCCCGTATTACTTACAACTTGTTGAATGCAAAAACTTCAATTGCTCCAAAGAGAAGAAAGAAATACGGCAAATACAAAATATAGCTAGAAATGTTCATGTAGGAGTGGAAAGAAGAGAATGGACGAGACCTTAGGCTGTGATCGAAAGATATGTAAATACCGCCGGGCGATGGTCGGGTAAAAAGACCTTGACGAATTTTCGCCAGAAAAACTTGAAGTTGACCTTGTTCCTCTCAGTTTATACGTCCCAATTATATCTTTACTCCGCCTCAAAAGTGACGAGGCTACTCTGCTCCGAAACATCTCTCGCTCGCGCGCTAGTCTGCGGCCTTGCGCTGTGAGGATCCGCGTTCGCGCTGTGAGGGGCTTAACCAGGGTTTAGCGAACGAAGGAGAAAATTTGCCTATCCCTCGCTGCGACGTTGTCGTTTCGAGGGTAAGGCACTAAGGCCGTTGATCCAACAGGGTCCAGATCCTCTCATCAATCTATCTTAAAATCTCATAATCTAAAAATTTATCATGTGTCATCTATTTTGAATATCAGTAAAAAATTAAATAAGGGAATTAATATTAGAATAGTCTATGAATAAGTAAATATGTCATATGAATAAGTATTTTCCTTATTCATATGGCACATTTATTTGTTCATAAACTGCTCTGATATTAATTTCTTTATTTAGTCCCTAATTAAAATTTTTCCTAAAATATTCTTCATCTAATGAAAGAAGATGAGAAAATGGATAGAGAGAATACTCCTCGGATTCAATCACCGTGGTAGCTTGTGACTGCCAGTAATAAAATGTGGGTGGATTAGACGGGAGCACGTAGGAAAAATAATAAAGTAGACGAATTAGCGGGAATTACATGGGAAAGATAATATTTAGGGAAAATTTAAAAAAAAAAAAGACAAGTAAAATAGGGAAAAGACAATTCAATACAACGAAATCTGAAAATTCCAAATCAGTCTGTTTTGTACTTTTTTGGGTAATTACGAAAATATCACTGAATTTTTCACAACACCAGTTTTGTAATTTACAACACGGGTATTCAAATTAACAACACTAGGTACTATGTATTTACACTGTGAGTTGTAAATACGTAGTACCTGGTGTTGTGAATTATGAAACTCATGTTGTGAATTACAAAACTGGTGTTGTGAAAAATTCGATGGCATTTTCGTAATTACCCAAAAGAGTACAAAACAAACTGATTTAGGATTTTCCGATTTTGCTGTACTGAATTGTCTTTTCCCTATTTCCAATGTATTTTTTTGGAATTCTCCCATCTTTTTTTTAAAAAAATGATAATTAAGAAATTATCTTTATTTTGGATTTTGAACATATTAAAATAACCTTCTTTGAAAAAATTGAAAGATAAAAAAAATCAATCCAAGCTATCCAAATTAGATCCGAATATAATGATATATAAAGATGAGTAGCTCTCAATACTCAGTGATAAGCATTGAAATGAATTCCCAACTTAGAATCCAACTTGTGGCAAAACATATTAGGATTATTATATATACACAGACGGTATATAAAATGTTTGTCAATTTTTACCTTAAACGTAAAATCAACCAATACTTACCAACATAAAGTTGATATAGTGGTTTAAGGCTCCGGTATATCTTTTGGGTCTTAAGTTAAAATCTTATATAAGATACTCACTTTTATTAGGAGGGGAAGTTGCAAATCCTGAATTGATAACGTATGCTAATATATATATAAAATCAACCGTACTTATTATAAATAAGTAACTTGACTAATTTTTTAATATTTATGATTGAGGGGGTAATATTATTTGCAGCTATTCGGAAAAATATACTAGTCGTCATTTATATAAGTAGTATAGTTTGTTAAACAATTTTTATGCCAATACTAGTTCATCCTGAAAATCATTATATATACTAGAGTGTGGGCCCCTGTTTGAAATTTGAATAATTTTCTCTCTTTAGCCACTATATTAAATTTATTTTATCAAAACGTTTCCTGGCATATATTCTGAAAAAAAGAAAAGAAAAAAGGAATCGAGAAGTATTTCCAATCCTTCTCTCGAATGGATGTTGATGGACCAAACTTTTAATTGGTATAAAATTGCTCCCTTTATTCAAAGTTAGTGGTGATAAAAGTGTAAGATTCTCTTTACTTATCCTGAAAAAAGAAGAAAGGACAGAACTCTTTAATCTGTCTGGTTAAATATAATTAAAGAAAAAGTACATTGATATTTTCTTTAGGCAGAAGGTAAAGAAAATAAATAAATAAATATCTTCTAAATATTAAAAATTCTAAAAAATGACCCAAATTTGATAAATGACAAATGAGGGGATTTTGACTAAAACTCAACAAAAAATGACTAAAATTGAGGAAAAAATAAATAAAACAAAATGACTAAAACTCAATAGAAAATGACTAAAAGTGATTAATTTCCTACCCCATTTATTATTTATCAAATTTTAAGTTATTTTTAAAAGTTTTTACTATTTATTGGATATTTATTTATCTTTTTCTCAAAAATAAATGTATTTTTGTCTCCTACGTAAAAAGGTGGAGAATATAAGTCATTGGCTCCTATTTATAAATGAAATAGATAAATTATTTTCCCTGATGCAAAAATCAGTAATCGATCATCATATAATTTTTGTATTAAGCTATAGAAAATTATTTTACAAATGATAGTAGGATTTGATGAATATAGTTTGCCTTGAGCTGCATGTGCTGATTTTTTTTTTCAATTAATTAATTGATTTTGTCCTTAACTGATTTTTTTTTTTGGCCAGGGTCCTTAACTGAAATTTACAATAATGTCAGAAAGTAACATGTATCTTGGACAATCAAAACTCCTCAGACTGTCGGCAATTTTATGAGAATATTATGAATAGTAAATAAAATTTACCTATATACTACAAAATTAAAATTATTTATCTATATACTATACTTAAAATTATTCATTAAATGAACGACTTTTAAAATGTGAAGAAGTCCTTCACTTAAAGAACAATTTTTGTCTGACAAGAGAGAGAGAGCGTTTTAGGATATATTTTTATTAATATTTAGGGAGTCTTCTATAATTAAT
>JBAGKO010154843.1:0-21056 GCA_037177275.1 Acacia concinna | reverse complement strand
GTATTTTGACAAATATTCACAAATGTGTAGCATTCCAGTACATACTTTTACTGTTTATAGTACTATGATAAAAAAAAACCAAATAAACCTAAAATCAAAGCTCTAACTACACCTATTCATAAAACCCATGAGAAAATGAGGATAAACTAACCAAAAAAAAACAGAGAATAATAGCAAACAACAGCAAATGGAAGAAGATGGAGAGGAAAAACTAATAACAGGAAGCTTGAATCTCTTTAAATCTTCAATTTTCACTTAATTCTCTTTCAAAACATTTAAGCCTTGGCATAGAAAAGCTCCCAAGTTGCCTTATAAGTGAAAAAGTGGTTTCTGGTTGGGTAGGGCATTATTATAAGCCCTAGGTGCTGTTCTGTCTTCAAAACGCGTTGCTTCATTAATTAAGTTTTGACGACAATCAAAAAGCTTTTGCCTTGATCTTTGATAAACTACATTTTTACCATTTAATTCCATACATTTTGGTGAGCTTTCATTGATTTTATTAGGATTAAAGTGTATTTAATTGAGTACATTGGAATTATATGGAATTAATGTGGAAAATATAAAATAGTAGTTTAAAAAGGGCATAATTGTCATTTTCTCCTAGTATCCTGATTTAGAATATATGGTATTACATTTTATTTGAATTATTTTAGGAGAAAATAGGAGAAAAATTAAGAAGGACTAAATCAGAAAGATTAAAAGAAGGCTAGGGGTATTTGTGGAAAGTAAATGTGGACGTCGTTGCAAAGAGGTAAACTGCAAAAGACAAGAGTATAAAGAAACTGAGAGGCGGGGTCATGTACTATAATTTTCCCCAAATATATTTCTGATTGTTGGAGCAACAAAAAACGAAAAGCAGAAACGCGTGTTTGGTGATGGAACTTTGATCAAGCATATCTCATTCATTTATGATCCATTTGGGGTGTTCTAGCACTCGTTGAAAAGCTGAGAGAGAGAGAGAGCTAGAGATCAAGGCAGGTTATAGAAGCATCGGAGGATGATGGTTGTCGGAATCCGTCAGAGGGCACTTCCATTAGAACTTCTGAGGTTAATCATAGTGATATGAGCTCAAGTCCATAGAGATGAAGACCTCTGTGTCTCTCAATCCGATGTGTGGCTAGGCTTTCATTGGTTTCCTAGATGATTGAGGATCTGAGTCTTGATGCTTAATCCGTGGAGTTCGGTTATCTTCCTCATTCCTTCTGTGATTTATGAATTTTGTTCCATTAGTAGTAGGGTTGATTAGTTATCAATGTTGCTTCAATGAGAACCTGCTGAATTTGTAATGGAAATTAACAAAGGAATACAACTTTTGATATTGCTCACTGATCGTTCCATGTTTCCTAGTTGGAATTGGATTAGTTCTGGAATCAATGTTTAATGGTTTTAAAACTTTGTTGCTTTATGATTGGCTAGTTGTTCATTCATAATTGTGATATAGTTTTAGCCGAATGTACATGAACTTTAAGGGAATTAGTTTAGTTTGTTCTATGAGGATTTGATTTGTTCAAGAGGAAGCTAGAATTCATGCTAATGGTGTGAATTCTATCCATTAAAAGCTTGCTAGTTGTAAGCTCATTGCCTATGAACAAGAGGATAATCAAACTTTGATCTAATTGATGAGACAAGGAAGATCCAATAACATCTAGGAAGCCATGTTTTCTTATTGATTTTCTGTCATTTAAGGCATTGCTTGCTTGGTTGATGGTCTTGTTTCTTTTTAGAATTTAATTGCTTTCTTAGATATAGATTTAGGTAGCTTTGATTTCATGAAACCAATTGCATCCTTGATCACTTAATTAATTGCTAAGTTAAAAGTCTAATTCAGATTGTTTTAGGGATAATTAGCTAACAATTAAGCTCCTTGTGGAAAATGACCTAGGCTAACTGCTATGTTGCATTAGCTTAGTATTTTTTATTTTTAGGGGATATGACTACTTTTTGTTCGTGGACCACATGGACTTGTTGATAAACACAAGTAAAATTGATACCTATCGTAAGAATTTAGAAATTGTTCACGACCGTTTTTATTTGTTCATTTACCTTATTCACTTGTTCATAGCCCACATGGACTTGTTGATAAACACAAGTAAATTTCACACCCATTGTAAGAATTTATAACTTATTCATGACTATGTTTTACTTGTTCACCTGCAAGACTGTATATATGTGTGCTTAATACCTTCTTGATCGATCAACAATTAATTGCCATGAAGAATATCTTCTGAACTTAATTCCTACTCACATATCACATATAGCTTCAATGCTTAACAATCTTGACAGTGGTGAATCGCAAAATTAAACTACATTCCTGCACATTGAGCTACTCACATCAACAAAAAATAGAGATAGCCATAATAAAGTGAGCTATAGATGATAGAACAAACCAAGCATAGGTAACAGTGGTCATTTGCAAACCCACAACAGAATTTGAAAAAACCAATTTCACAAACCTAGTCAACAAAACTAACAAGCATGCATTTTTCTCCAGGGATAGAGTTTATACTCACTCATGACAATAGACCCACCACACGCTGAAGAAGATTTTGATGCAAAGAAGACACGAAGCTAACAGCACCAACAACTCCAAAGCCAAAGCGAGAAGACAATAGAGGAGACTCTTGTTGCCACAATGTCGAGGAACGACACACAACCAGAAGAACACAACTCAAGAACCCAGCAGTAGCTGACAAAGTTAGAGTTTATACTCATCCACGACGATAAACCTACCACACGCCGAACAAGACTTCGACCTGAAGACGTTGTGATACTAACAGCACCAACGACTCTAAAGCCAGAAGACAAGAGACCCACACTACCACAATGCCAAGGAATGACACCAGACTAGAAGAGCACCACTCAACAACCCCATGGCAGCCGAATGAGTAATAGGAGGGTAAGGGTTCGTCATGCAAATTGGAGAAATATGTTTGATTTGGAAGCCTTCAATTTGAATGAGACCCCACTTTTGTCTTTGTCCATTTTGTCATTTTCGGTGAGGGCAGGAAGGTCTTTTGGCATAAAAAATTAATCTCAATTTAGACCCTTGGGATTGAAGTGAGAATTCATAATGTTTTGGGACTCATTTACAATTAATTTCCATCTATGTTCTCCAGCTGAAATTCTCCCAACTTAAAAATAACCCGTAATTTACAACTATGTGAGCAGGGCAAAAGGCTACTCGCTTCCACTTCAAGTTAAAAGTCAGGTCGTATGAGAAGATAAAGGTGTCAAGACTATATGTCACCATCGTTTCCACAAATCATACTTCACCAACATACGTTGGTATTCATTTTAAATTTTGCCTATTTTTGACAATTTTAATTTTTCTTTGCCTCTACGCTATTTTACAATATAAAATTCAGAGTTCTATAATATTCTTAAAAAATTTCAAAAATATCTAAATTTAATGAAATTTTCCTATTTTTAATAAATGATTTTTCTATAAAAAAAACCATTACTGTTTTATAAGCTTGATCCATATTTGAAACGAATAAACGGTTTTTCAGACAAAGATAAGCTCTTTAAATTAACTGTTCTTAACATATCCTTACTATAATTAAAAATGATGGGAGTGGTATATCTGAGTTAGGTATGCATTGCCACGTTTTGATATAAATGATGGCCAAAAAAAAAAAGGTTTTAAGAGGAATAGTAGTATCATGTCAGTGGTAGTTGGACAGTACTTGCAATTTGGCCCTCGTGGCTTTAATCTTTCAACTACATATGGTGTGTTTGGTTGGAATTTTTATATTAGGTTAGGTTAGTGATAGTTGGAGATAACAATTTGGTTGGAATGAGAGGAGTTGAGGGGTGGGAAAAAATTTGGTCTTTTAGTGTTTCCCTCCACTTATTTCTTATACCTATAAATTTATGGTTTTTTGTAGGTGAGAGAAAACTTGTATTTCAGTCTGATTAAATTATCCATCACTATTTTTTGATATTCTATAATTATTCCCTTAATCTAACCTCCTCTAATGTTAAACCAAACAACTTCATAACCTTCCTAACTTAATAAACCTCACCTCGGTTCAAAGCCTTTGGTATTGGTCCTTGTGGGCGCCAGAGTTTCCGTGGAGTACTTCTTTCAAAGATTTTTATATTCTGTCATGAAAAAGGTGTTTGAAAGATTTTTATATGGCAGTAAAAACCTTCATTAATACTACCCTTCCCACATAGGAGTATCCCTTGTTCCCACCTATAAGAAATATTTAGGGAATATCTAATTTTCTTCCCATTTTACCTCATTTAATTACTCATTTTAATATAAACAAATTTGTTATAATAATTCATAGCATCTAAAGTGCCAATCCTCTTTATTATAATAATTTTCTTACTCTCTCTAATTCACAAACTAAACTTGTGAGGGGATGTTTTATATAAAATACAAAGTTTTGTTTTTGTTTCATCATTTACTTTTTTTTTAATTTTACCCATAATTAATTATATGTCTCTCTCATGTATTTTTTTCATTCAACTTTCAACCACTAAACCTTTAGTATTTGTTCTTTTTTTTCCCAGAAACCTTTATCTACTCATCTGAATTAATATAATACAGTTTAAAAAAACATCTTACATACTATATACTATATGATCAATATAAATAGGATTTCCTAATATAAGAAATATCTTTAAAATCATGTCTACTATTTTAAAATTGGTTCGTATAGATAATTGATCTAACATGAATTGATCGTAGTAATCACAGTACAGTTTAGAGTTACTGGTTGGTGTGGTGCTTTGAATGATTGGGATGGCGTTATAAATAAGGGAGTTTCCTCAGTGGAAGAAAGGAGCACACATTACCGAAACTGTAAGTAAATGCATGATTCCATGCAATGCAATTAACGTCTCCCTCTGTCTCTCTCTCTCTCTCTATATATATACATATATATAGACACTTATATCCATATGTAGCTAATATTGTTACAGCCACCTGGTAGCAAGCTATAGCTGCAGGCGATTGAGTGACTACACGTTAATACAACAAGAGGTTGGTGTGATGCTATAGCGCTTTAAACAAATTATTAATAATAAAGTGTACATATTTACTTGTGTGGATGCATACTATACGTACTATTATGTAACTGGTTTTGGTTCTCATCACTTTGATGGGCACCATAATTTGTTCAAATTTAAGCTGTCCAGATCCGATTTGATCATTTAAATTAAATTTTTTATCTGTATTTTGTTTAAAAAATATCTTTTTGGACAATTTTTGTAAAATATTTTAACGATATAAAATTAAAAATAGAAATAATCTTTTAACCATCAATTTTTCAATTCAAAACTAATTTGTTTCATTTAAAAATTGTTAGTTGAAAAAAATTGAATAAGATAATCCAAACTGGTTCCACAATATATATATACACGCGCACACACATATATTATATGTGTGTGTCTGTTATTGTTTGAAAGATGTGGAGGTTGAAGATAGCAGAAGGAGGGAAAGATCCATACATATTCAGTACAAATAACTTTGTGGGGAGGCAGACATGGGAGTTTAATGCTGAAGAAGGAAGCCAGCAAGAGATAGGTGAAGTTGAAGCTGCTCGTGTCAAGTTCTCCTCTAATCGCTCACGTTTCAAAGCCTGTGGTGATCTTCTTTGGAGATTTCAGGTTAATTCCTCCTCTTCATATATCATTTTATATGTAAGACTCTAATCGATCTTGTCCCCATGCTTATTATTGTTTTTCCAAATTATCTCTATTGATTGCATATATAAAAGGAGTTACCCTATTGACAAATAATTAATTTTCTTAATTTATCCAAATTAGTAAAGTAGATATTATATTAAGGGATGGAATTAGTATCTAATTATATATGGATGGATAATAAAACAATTTTCATATCATAAAACCAATTTGTAGCAGATATTTTCTTGTAAAATTTTGTCGCAGTAATATTTTAATTACAGAATGAATATTGTAATTATTAAAACATTAATACTTGATTTTATGTGATACAGTTTCTGAGAGAAAAGAATTTTAAACAAACAATACCAAGTGTGAAGATAAAGGATGAAGAGGAAATAACATCTGAGAAAGTTAAGAGCACAGTGAAAAGGGCAGCAAATTACTTGTGTGCATTGCAAGCTAGCGATGGCCACTGGCCTGCTCAAATTGCTGGGCCCCTCTTCTATCTTCAACCTTTGGTTAATGCTCTGTGCTTACCTTATAGCATATTTTCTATTTATCTTCATTATATTTCAACTCTTTTGTCAAAATGTTTAATTTTCAACAAAAAGGCGTTTAAAAATTAAAAAGAAAAAATGGTGAATGGTACTTGCAGGTATTTGTTATGTATATTACAGGACATCTTGAGACTGTGTTTCCTAAAGAGTACCAGAAGGAGATCCTACGTTTCTTATACAACCACCAAGTGAAGTTTCAAATCTATTTCATTTTGCTAACTCATCACGTTCAAAATTTGAATTGAACTAATTAATGTTATATATATATGGACGCTGAAATTGAAGAATGAAGATGGAGGGTGGGGGCTGCATATAGAGAGTCCAAGTTGCATGTTTAGCACAGCACTTAGCTACATATGCCTTCGCATTCTGGGAGTAGGGCCTGAAGGAGGTGAAGACAACGCTTGTGTTAGAGCTCGAAAATGGATTCATGATCATGGTGGGGTCACATATATACCCTCCTGGGGAAAGACTTGGCTTTCTGTATGTAAACAGTTTCTTGCATTTACTCAATGCTTCTCAATTTTGTTACATCAACCACCACTAACAATTAAAATGTTACAATATAGATACTTGGTGTGTATGAATGGGCTGGATGCAACCCAACGCCCCCTGAATTTTGGCTCTTGCCCCCATTTTTCCCCATGCATCCAGGTAAACCAATTAATTACTTCCTCCTATTGAGAGTGGAAAAAGGCCAGTTGGCCTATCTAAAGCTTATGATCTGATCTATTTTGGGTCTGACATGGCTTGCCACCTTGGCTCACTACAGCATATTTTCATCCTTACTTGCAATTCTTTTTAATAGGCTTTGTTATCAACTCTCATAAAATTAAGAAAATTAGTTAGAAGTTTTGTTTTGCAATTTCCGAAAAATACTTTTTGGTTGATATGATTTATTTGTGCGGGGAGAAAGATGATGAGAAAGACAAAATTTAAGTAGGAGTGAAAGAAACAAAGGTCTTTTCTGGAAAACAATAAGGTGGCTTCAGTGTGCACAAGACTCTTACTAAGTGGGGTGTACAGAGGATTATATGTATGCAACTTTATATCTGCAAATGGAGAAGTTATTTTCATGATTTGGCACGAGACCTCTTAGTTACATGGCAACAATCTTTTCTGATGCTCCAGGTAAATTAGGGTCTTTTTCTAAAATGAGTAATAAATGTTTCAATAAGTTTTATAAAGGGTCTCGTATTAAGAATTAATGTGTAGAGTCTGATAAAGAACACCGAAGGGATTACTAATTATATTGAAACATTTCAATTTGATCTAACTCTAACGTTGTATTTGGGTTACGCTCCAATGATTTGCTTACCATTCTTCCTCAATCAATGAATGCAGCTAAAATGTGGTTTTATTGCCGATCTGTTTACATGCCAATGTCTTACTTATATGGAAAAAGGTTTGTTGGTCAAATTACCCCTCTTATTCTTAATCTGAGACTAGAACTTCATGTTCAACCTTACCATCAAGTTAATTGGAATCAAGCTCGCCACCTTTGTGCCAAGGTGTTTTTTCCTATATTATCTCCTGTATTATGTAATTAATTAGTTGATTTTCCATTGTCAAGCGTACTAATTAAAATTGTCTGTACATATATCGCCCAGGAGGATCTTCTCTATCCCCATCCCTGGATTCAAGATCTTATGTGGGATAGTCTATATTTATTAACTGAACCACTTCTTATGCGTTGGCCTCTAAACAAGTGGATTAGAGAAAAAGCCCTTCAAGTAGCAATGGAACATGTTCACTATGAAGATGAGAATACTCGATACATAACTGCTGCTTGTATCGAGAAGGTACTAATTTCTATATTTAATAAATAAATAAACCATCAAACCTTTTGAAATAAATTAATTTATGATTAGTAAGAGTAGAATTCTAATTTTTTTAAAGGAAATACTGATGATCTTTTATGCCTGTCAAGTCACTAGCAACAATTGCGTGTTGGGTTGAAGATCCAAATGGAGATGCCTTCAAGAAGCATCTTGCTAGGATTCCTGATTTTCTATGGGTTTCAGAAGATGGAATGACTATGCAGGTTTTCACATACAAACATAATTAATATATATATATATATATATATAGGGAAAATTAGAATGAAGAACCTAGAGGAAGATATATTTACTGATAAAAACCATAAAAAGTGTAATTATTTAGAAGGACCAAATACCAACATATAAAATTAAAAATACTAAAATACCACTAAATAAATCTTTTGCATTCCCCCTACATTCTCTCCCACATTTTATTTTTATAACTAGTACAAAATATAAATTTTACTAAATTAAATAACTTTTCTCAATTTTATTTTTTCATAACTTTCTTGGATATCTATGAAAAAAATTATTCATTCTTCAATTTTTTCAAAATTGTAATTTTTTAAAATCAACAAATTGTTTAATTAAAATATAATTACAAAATTTTAATAAAACAAGGAGTCTTTTATAATTTATTATATATGTTAAAAAAATATTTATTTGATTTATTTTTATTTTAAAAGAAATTCATGTGGGTTAAAAATTCATTTAATGTTAATTAAATTAAAAATTATAAATAATCTATTATATCCTAAAAAAATTAAATGAGTTTAGTTTTTATTTTTATAAAAAGAGCTTAATTGATATCAATGTTGATACTAAATAAATCCTATAACTTGATGATATATTGATTATATGAATATTAAACTTGTTGAAAAATAAAAATTAAAAGAATATGAGTTTGAACGATTGTTAATTGAATATTAAAAAAAGATACGATAAGGATGATGGGCAGTTTTACTTTTCATTTTAGTTATTTTTAATACTATAAATAGAAAAGATAACGTGGGAAGTTTGATTAGGGGCAATTTAGTAATTTTACATTTATATTATGGTGTTTGGTCCTTCTAAGCAATTACAATTTTTATGGTCCTCTATAATAAATGTTATTTTCTTTAGGTCCTTTATTTAATTTTCCCTATATAATATTGCATTCAAAGTTAATTACATCAATAATTAAATGTTTGTTTTTATTGAATACAACTTTGTTAATTAAACAACAAAATAAAAGTTGCAGATTTGATATTTTTATGTAGAGTTTTGGAAGCCAAACATGGGATGCTTGCTTTGCCATTCAAGCTTTGATAGCCACTGATCTTAATGAGGATATTGCTTCAACACTTGCAAGAGGACATTATTTCATTAAGGAATCTCAAGTTTGTTTCATACTAACGAAGAATCTTAGTCATTAATGTTGATTCATTTCTATGGTGAACTATACTTTTCTTAATGAAAAAAACAATCTGGTTAGGTTATAGACAATCCCTCTGGTGACTTCAAAAGCATGTATCGCCACTTTTCTAAAGGAGCGTGGGCTTTCTCTGATAGAGATCAAGGAGTGCAAGTTTCAGATACCACAGCAGAAGCTTTGAAGGTGATTTGTACTTCTTAATGTTATGTCATCCCTATAGTGTTCAACTACTTAGATGTTTTATTTGTTGTTACCGCGTATATGATGTTATTGTTTGTTTCAGTGTTGTCTTCTTCTATCAAAGCTACCATCGGAGATTGTGGGTAAACATATAGAACCTGAGAGATTATACGATTCTGTCAACCTAATATTATCAGTTCAAGTGAGTATTTTTGAATCTGAATCAATTAATAGATATTCAACAAAATATTAAAATAACTTGATTGTGATCTTGTTTCTAGAGTAAAAGAGGCGGCTTAGCAGCCTGGGAACCAATTAGAGCAGGAGAGTGGTTCGAAGTAAAGTGTTACCAATTACCCTGTATATATTCGCATTTTTGTTAAATGAAATCAATAATATTGCAATTAATCTTAACTGTTATTAATTGGATGCTATCACAGGTTTTGAATCCCATAGAATTTTTGGAAGAAATAGTAGTTGAGCATGAAGCTGTGGAATGCACGGGGTCAGCAATACAGGCTTTAGTGCTGTTTAAAGAGTTATATCCAACACACAGGAAGAAAGAGATTGAGAATTTTATCACCAAAGCTACAAGATACATTAAAGAGATACAAACTGAAGATGGTTCTTGGTACGGAAATTGGGGGGTCTGCTTCATATACGCAACACGGCTTGCATTAGGTGGACTTGCTGCAGCTGGAGAGACATTTGAAAATTCTAAAACCATCCGTAGAGCTGTGAAGTTTCTTTGTACAATACAAAATGAGGATGGTGGGTGGGGAGAGAGCTATCTTTCATGTCCTACAAAGGTTTAATTCATTCAATACCTTTGTGTATTATGTGTTTTGTTCAGTTCAGTTTGTTTGATTTTTATTTTTTTTTCTAATTCAAGTTGGTTTATGATTAATCATGTTGCAGAAATTTGTTCCGCTTGAAGGAAACCGATCAAATGTAGTACAAACAGCTTGGGCTATGATGGGTCTAATTCATGCTGGGCAAGTAAGTAGTCAACACACTCAATTCAAAGATACAACAACAACAACAAAAAAAACAAAACAAAACTTAGGTCAAGTTGCATATATCCATTAGTTCAAATTCACCAATCACATATATCATTTTGCTATTATTTGTAGTTAAGAGGGTTAAAATGCAAATTTACTTCAGAAGTTTTCACTCAAAAATAATGTTGCACTGGAACTTTCAAAAACTGTAGTAATGTTTTTTCACCTCGTTAAAATACTAATATTGACTATTAACATTTTTAACATTATAAAGCGACATTGCTCTATTTTAATACTTCTGGAACAACCTTGAAGCAAAAAAACTTTCAATACACAATGCTTTTGAGTGAAAATTTTTAAGGCAAATTTACAACTAAACCCATTGTTAAAATGAGAATGTGCACTTAAAAATTCATAGAAGAATACTTGTAAATTTTTGTACTAGCTTTTATGATGTAAATTAAGATTTCTAAATTTTGATAAGGGCACTAGATATTTTGCTATTGTTAACTGTTAAAATGCATAATAGCACGTGTTAAATCACCAAGATATGAGTTAATGTAATAGATATAAGCAATTGGAGTTAAATTTTGTCATAAACTAAAATGATATATTAATAGTGTGAAGATATGTTCTAATCAAGCGTAATTTATTATGTTTGTTGGATAGGCAGAGAGAGACCCAAGTTTTCTTCACGGTGGAGCGAAATTCCTAATAAATTCTCAGTCAGAAGACGGGGATTGGCCCCAAGAAGTGAGTAGTTTTCTCAATGATAAATCAAATATGAGAACATTAATTTTTATATTAACTAATTAGTGGTTGTTGACTTATGTTAATTTTAGGAATTGACAGGAGCATCTCTAAGGCACTGCATGTTACATTACCCAATGTATAGAAATGTATTTCCAATGTGGGCTCTTTCGGAATATCACAAGCGATGTGTGTAAAGCTTTTATCGAGCGATATTGTAGTCAATATATCAATATGGAAATGTAGAATGAGATTCAAATTAAGTCGTGATATTCACAATAAAATATCTATTAATTATCATACACTTGCTGCATGATGCATATTAGTTATTTACATTTAAAGCCCACATTGAAAATAGTTTTAGGGGCTTGTCTGGAAACAGTTTTTCTTTTTAATTTGGAATACATGTGTCACGCTCCAACACCTGTAGCACGAAGTATTAGGTGGCCTTATTTTGTAAGCCCTATGAATTTATTAATTCTAATTATTATCAATAAGTCTACTCAATTAACAAGATATGAATTGATATTATGATATTCATTCATGCACCAATAAGAAAGTTGACACCATGTCTCCAAACTATAAGTGGCCATTTTTATCTATAACCAACAATAAATTAAATTTAGTTTATAATAAACATTAACTTTCCCATAACAGTTAATATAGTTATCCCACAAGTAGAAGATTTGCTCCATAATTCAAATAATTTAGTAGGTATATAAATTGCCTTGTTACACAATTTATTACAAAATCAATTCAAGAGTACATAAATGTATATCAAATCATGAATATTTTCTTGTGATGAGAGAGTAATACCACAAGAATTCTACTACATAAAATATTGGGAAAAAGATAAATAAATACCCCATAAATATAAAAAAACTTGAAAGCTAACTCAAATTTGGTAAATGATAAATGAAGGGCAGAAAATTGGTCAGTTTTAATCATTCTCTATTGAGTTTTAGTCATTCTCTGTTGAGTTTTTGTTATTTTGTTTTAGTCATTTTCTACTCAGTTTTAGTCATTCTTTATTGAGTTTTGGTCAAAGCTTCTCATTTGTCATTTACCAAATTTGAGTCATCTTTTAGGGTTTTTAATGTTTATAGGGTATTTATTTGTCTTTTTCCCCAAAAATATTTAAAATAATTATGTGCAAGGCATCTCTGTAAATATGTTTGAGTGTATTAAAAAACTAAATGTTATCATTCATATACATATATAACATGTTCTCTATTTTTTTCAATCTTTTCATAACCACTTTTGTATTTATGAAAACTATAAACTATAGAAAATAATATGTAGTTCGATTTAAATAAAAGTTAGATAAAAAGATTTGCTTTTCAGTAATACAAATCACTATGGAAACATTTCCTCAAAAACTTGTTTAATCAAAGGAACCAACACAAGCGATTAACAAGGGTGGCATAAAGGCCATGAATAACAAGCATAGCTCAAAGGCCATGAAAACAAGCGCAATACGAAAGCCGCGAAGAACAAGAGTAGTGTGAAGTCCCACATCGATTGGGCCCCTATGGGGTGGATGTGTTAAGTCCCACAGCGAAAACACTGGGCCCCTATGGGGGTGGATGTGTTAAGTCCCACATCAATTGGGAAGGGGAACGAAACACGCCTTATAAGGGTGTGGGTACCTTCCCCTCGTGGACTCGTTTTTTGGTGGCTATGGCTGCACCCAAGGAAACAAAATCTTGCTCTTGGTTACGGCTGCAAACAGGGACAATATCTATGAGGGAGGTCTTTGGGATGTTACATGTAGCACAGAGGCCACGGATAACTTGGACACAGTCTATTAGGGTAAGCAACCAAGTGTGGTCAAGGCCACAAAAACAAGCTTGGACACACAGTCCATGTGAGTAAATTACCAAGGGCTTTATGTTTAGTTCTTTTGATAAAAATGTTCACAATTTTATAAGAAATCGTTTTTTGCAAGTCATGAAAGTTTAATTTGAAAAGAGCATATAAATAAATGTTAAAAAAATTTATAAATCCAATCTCCACGTTCCTATCAAAATCATCATGTACACGTAGATAGTCATAAATATAATACGTAGTAATGACTATTAGTAACAAGGGAGTGATGAGCTTTCCGTGTAGTGTCTGTGCTTTTCTCAATTTCTTGTATCGGCTTTTTTATTTAATTTTGAATACTAATTAATACTACATCCACTCATAATTATAAAAAGAGATCAAAGAAACTAAATAAATTAGTTTTTTAACATTTTTTAAAATTCAAATCGGAGCTCATAAAAATTTTCCCTCCTCTC
This sequence comes from Acacia concinna, assembly GCA_037177275.1. Lineage (NCBI taxonomy): Eukaryota > Viridiplantae > Streptophyta > Magnoliopsida > Fabales > Fabaceae > Acacia > Acacia concinna. The sequence goes on along the minus strand of JBAGKO010154843.1, from coordinate 7,415 downwards.
TAATTATCTCATACCAAAAGGACATTAGTTTTCCTATTTCAACCAAGATTGCAATGGTCTCGAAACCTACTTTATTGTCATGGTTAGCATGGGAGAAAGTTGGGGTTCAAGGGTTTCAAGGAAAGGGAATTTCAAATAATCAAAGCTTGGGCTTGGTAAAAGTGATGATTATAGTCACGGGCTAACTCATACGGCAAAGAGAATAAAAAGAAAAAGAGAAAAATAAAAAATACAAAGAGATCAGAATTAAGCGTGGGTGACATGGGTATATCCGAAAATGCATTAAAAATATTCATATTACCGGAAATGTGTAAAAAAGGAAGAATTTATATATATATATATATATATATTTAAAGATTAAATATTACTTATTGTAGTTAAAATATAATACTTTTACACATTTTAATTAAATTATATTATTTTAATTATTACCAATTTAACTTCATATTGACTCCTATCTAACCCACTGATTATTAAACTACTTCCTTAAATATGTCAATTCATTATCCGGTTTGATTTTTAACACTTTACTTGTCATAACACCGTTGAATTCCATTTTGTTTTTAATTAATACCATTTAATTTGTTAGACACATATCCTATATCCTAATTAACGCCACTTGTTCTATCGACCTCAACATCATGAATATGTTAATAGGATTTTTCCAACTTCTCCCTATCATTTGTTAACCATTTAATATTTTCAATAGTATCTCTTTTTTTTTTTACAAACGTTTCCCTCTTATTTCTCCAACAAATTGCTAAATCCAATTTTTATTTTATCTTCAAGGAGTTTTCATAATTTCAAATTATATAGAGTATTTCTTTCCCCAAGAAACATAATAGAGGGTAGGGAATTCAAAATTAAAATTTTTCTTTTTAAAACAATATAATAGATCAAAATGTTTATCTCCGTGTATAAATTTACGAGGTATCATGATTTAAAATTATATACTTTACAGAAGAGATGTTTTAGTGTGTAGTAGACTAAAAAAGCAATAAAAGTTTATTCAACGGTTAAGGAGTAAAATTGTCTTAGAAGTTTTTACAGAGGGACAATTTTGCCCTACAAGTTTTAGAATGGACAATTTTGCCCCAGAAGTTTTAAAAGGTAGAGTAAATTTGCCTTTGCCATTATCTCCATTAATTTTGACTATTAGTTGATCAAATATGTTGAGCTAACAATCCAAATGTTATCAACTTTATTTTTGTTTAAGTGAAAATTTGCCCCAGAAATTTTAAATCTTACTTTTAAAAAAACTAAACTAGATGACAGATGGACTTTTGGGATAAATTTATATCTTAACAAAAATAAAGTTGATGACATGTGGACTGCTAGCTTAATATATTTGGTTAACTGATGGTCAAAATCAACAGATATAACAGCATGGGTAAAATTGTCCCACTTTTAAAACTTATGGGACAAAATTGCCCCTTCTAAAACTTCTAGGGCAAAATTGCCCCCTCAATGACAGCTTCCGGGGCAATTTTACCCCTTAACCTTATATTTAATGTCTAAGTGTTGGATGTCTTGTGAGAGTGGTGACAAACTTTAATAGAATATGAGCAAAAGCTAAGAGATGTCTTCTTCGAATAAGCCCCAAAATATGACTAAAAATATAACTAAACACCATCTAACTCGAAATATGTACGTAATATTCAATTGGGCTTGAGGCCCCTTTTGGCACTCCTCCCCAAATTGGGCTCCTATTCTTCAATTCTCTTGCCCATTCAATTTTAAACATCCAAGTCAGATTATATATAAAAATCTTCCCCAATTCAATCACTTACCAAGAGTGAATTTAAATTTAAACTCAAGAATAATAACAAAACTTTAACCCAGAGGAAACACCAATCATATTTGCAATTTAAATTCAAACTTTAAGTAGGCCATTTAAAAGGCTACATGTCATATCGTGTTTATTGAAGGCTTAGATTCTTCAGGCTTTGGCTCTAGGTTTTCCATCTTTCAAGCTTAGGCCTATTTAATTAAAGCTAGCATATTTCCACCCCTAGTTTGTTCTAAAAAACTCTTTAAATTCATCAAATATAATTGAGTGGAGTGGAGAATATAACAGGGGCTAGGGCAAAGCAATGAGAATGCTTCTTTCTATTGCTTCACTAGTAAAGACTATAAGGAGAAAATACATGAGAAAATGTAAGTTATAAAGCAAACTAGATGATATGGATGAGAGGGTATCTTTTGTATTAAAATCTAGCTATATTTTCTTAAATAATAAATTATAAAGGTTGTTTTTATGTAGCGAATAAAGTTGTCAATGATAATGATATTGGGCCTTTGATCAAAAGATTTTTCTATGGAGGAAGGTTATACCATGTTGCATAAATTAAAAAAAATAGCTTGTTGGAAAGAAATGGGTGACAAAGAATGGGCCATTTTATTAGGGACATTCTGAATAATTTTATACAAAAATTCTAGATGGCACATCCCTTAAATAGTCAATTAAAAGAACCTTGGGTGGTATTAGATTTGATATTATCCAAAATCATTTACATTACATAAAATGTTATTCAAAATTGTTTTGAAAATATTAGGTATAAGGACCCTTATGGTGGTCTGCCCTAATTGGTCCATTTGAAGAGCTTATACACCTCAGGTGGTATCAGAGGGTGAGAATATTAATCATATTCAATATTAAAGCCACCTTATTGTGTAGAATGTTTTTTAAATTGGCGAAAAAATATTAGACATGAGGCCATTTGTGGTTTTCTAACTTAGGTGGCCACTTCAAGAACTTTTTTATCTCAAGCATTATTAGATATGATATTAAAGGGTGAGAATGTTGTAATGAATATCAAATCTAATGTTAGCCCCACTCTTATAAAGTAGAATGCCTAAGGTCATTCTATTATTATGCTTCAATGGTTAATTGAAAGAACATTTACCACCTAAAGAGGTATTAAATTCGATATTAAAATGTAGATATGTTGTAAGTGGTATCAGATGCGATAACAAAATCATTGCGGGATGTTAGCCAAAATGGCCTAAAAACATTAGGCTTGAGGCCCCTTATGGCGCTATATCCCATATGGCTGACTTGAAAAATCTTTAGCATTAAGGGTAGTGTTAAGATATTGCCAGTGGTATCAAGTCTAGTATCAGAGGATAGGGATGTTGCATGTGGTATAAGATATACTATAAGAGCTGCATAGAATGTTATCCAAAACTAGATGAAAATATAAAGACCACTGTCATGATGTGGTATCTTTTCTCAAGACAATGTCACCATATGAGTTAACAAAGCTTTACTGGTTGATATACTCAAGGTTAAACACATAGAAAAGTTGAATGAATCACATTATTGAGACAACCCAAACTTAAGAACGTTCCTTGACATTTGAGAGGTGGAAAGAAAGAAGTTGGCTACAGGCTACAATGGTTGCTATTGCTGCTTTGCTTCCAACTTGAGTGAGTCTTTTTTTGTGTTGTTTCTTTCTTTTCTTTTTTTGTCTTTTGAGTTATTACGTCTTTGGTTTCTTCTAATTTAGCGTTTTCATTTCCACTTTGGGTTGTATGTGCTAAATAGTATTTAGGAACACAACTCCTAAAAGCCAATATCTTCTTTCTTGTGTGATTGCCTAAAGTAAAACTTTAATGAGTGTATTTCTTTTAATAGTACAAATCTTGTAGTTGTTCTTCTTTGTTTTGTGCCTTTGAATAAAATGTTGATACCAAGCTACGTTGCTGATAATTTTTGGTGTTTTCTTCAGTGTGTTATATGTATAGAAGAGAAAAGGAGAGAAAAAGCAGGAGTGGTGGAAGGCTAAAGCAACATATAAAAGCTCATATTGGTCAAATTTGAAATATGCATGCCTTAATCCCTCAAAAAGACATTGCTATCAACTCACCTACTTATCTTCTTCCTTCTTTTGATTGCTATCAATCAAACTCACCCAACTTATTTTCCAAACCTAAGTATAATTTCAGTAAAGTACTTCCTCTATATAATTCTTTTATCTTTCAAATCTTGTAGTTTTCTAAGTTACTTAGATTATAGTTTTGCTTTGGATAGCAAGATTAACTTACTTATTGAGTAATCATATATATTGGAGGGTATATAGGAATTGAGTTCCTTCTAAGGGACCAAGAGAAAACTAAAAAGATAAGTGTGTTAATACATGTATGCCCTAATCCCTCAAAAAGGGATCTAAAAGAGAAAGAGGACCTTCTTGATCAAAATGATATATTATTTCAATTTAAACACTATATGTGTGTTTGTCCACATGCTTGTTGAATCTTTATTTGTTGATGACTTTGTTCCAAGAAAATGTTGTTATTAGCTACAGATTACAAAAGGAATAATAATGGAGAAAGGCCAAAGGCCAAAGGCGGATGATGTGTGGGAACCCATCACCATATTGGAAGGGAAGAATAAAGTAAAGGGCAAATATTATGGCCTTGTATTTGCAAAAAGTGCTAATCGAATCAAATATCACATTCACCAAATTAAGAGTAAGGGTATTTGAATATGCCCTAATGCTAAAAAGACGATACTGGATCTAAGAGGGGAGAAAGATTCCCAATGTATGAACGAAATCAATTTAAACAATATATTTTATTATTTGAAGCAGATAATAAAGTGTGAAAATCTCCTTTAATTAATTTACATGCAAGGATGACTCAAATATCATTTTTTTCATATATGAATGATTATATTTCATAAATAATGGGCATGTATATTATGGTATTGTTTTTAGTGAAGGCCTGTTGTGTTGCACTTATACCGTTTTGTTGTGCATATCAAATCTAACACCTCTATTGCTCTCATTAAGTAAATAAACTTATCACCATAAATATTTTACTTCTCCAAATATATATATACATAATTAATATAATTTGTCAAAAATGTGTAGATCTACAATATTACTTTTAAAAGGGTGAAAGGTGATTTAATTATATATGCGGTAGTTGATGGAATAATGATTCATTCATATATAAACTAAGTGTGAAAGTTGATGTAATTAATTCATAGTTTACAAATTTGAATAATTAATGTACTCCTAACTCCTTGCATTATGCATAAAAAAGCAACATGGGAAATGACTATGGCTCCCTATCAACCACAATTTCACGCTACTCAAGAGAATATTAAAGTTGGCCCTTTCTCTGTTCCTCGAATGGTGGATGAATTGGACTTAAGGTTGATTCAATTTGTTTTGAACAACTATGGTTAGCTCATAAATATTTGCTTCACTATATATATTATTTTCTAGTGTTTATGTGTGTGTTCTTTAATAGATCAAATCACTCATCTTGTGTGTGTGTTCTTTCAGTGAGAGAGTTTTATTGGTTTATGCGTACATTTGGATCAAGCTAAATTTATCACACTTTGACCGAGGTTAGATTTGGATGGATTGGTGAGTATTAAATTTTCTAATACAAAGCAAGGCCTTGGTTATATATATATAATCCTCATTTTTTAATTTCTTATGTAATAGATATGTTTGTTCATATCTTGACCAATACTAAAAGAAGGAAGACAACAAGTGAAACTATTCTTTCATTATGGTTTACAGTATGATTGATTTATTATTCCCTTTTCAATTGGATGTTACTCTTGAATCTAAAACAATATTCATGCCCATAATATCTAATGGTCCTTTAATTCTGTGAGATGTTATTATATACTAAAGCAATCTAAGGTCGTGATGATCCCAATGTCTCAGAAAAAGAGAGTCCTCAAGATGATATCCTTGCTTGAGTTCAATAGAATCACATAATAGATAACTTCATTCTTAGCAACTTGGCAAAGTGTGGCAAGGTACCTTTTTTTTGTCTTATTGTAGTTTATGCTCCATCTGTTATTATGATTATTCTTTTTTGCCACAATACGTTAGTTAATCTAATATGTTTTATGACATATTACAAATATTTCTTCCTCTTCATTTTCAAAGAGGCATAAATGCACACTATTATCTATATGTTATTCATGTGACGTGTGAAGAAATTGAAATATGGGATTCTTTTAGTAAGTAATACACTATTGCGCACCATCTACACACATGTAAGCAATCATGTGATCTTTTAGTTATTTATTACTAGGTCCTCTTCTAACCCACACATGAATGTATAAACACTTATGGAATATATTGTACAAAATTTAGTTTGATAGTGACAATGAGAGATTGGATTTGCCTCTAAAGCTCCTCCAAAGCGACTTGAATATAGAAAAGAAATACTATATGCTAAAGTGACAAGCTACTATGAACAAGTCCAAAGAAAAGAATTTGAATTTATCTTGAATTTAAAGAGGGCCAGAGCATCAACAAGGCACCACACACAAGTTGAAATTGGAGAATGTTTGGGTTTGCCTGGGAGTGCCAAAAAGCTAGTTGATATGAGCCATACAATGTTTGAAGATGTTGGAAGAAGTTTTAATCCCAAAATCAAGAGAAATAAGGCTTGTTTAAAAAAAGGTAGGTACTTCTATTAATTGAAACTACTAACTACCCCTTTTCCGTAGTAATTAATAAAAGAGTTTAATTTATATGTTCTTTCTATCATTCTTTGGTGTATTTTAATATATTGAATTCATTTATTTTTCATTATCCCCACTTATTGCATTTTACATAAACTTTCATGTTTCTTATTGCTAGGATGTGTTAAAGGTTCCATATTGCCAACTACTGACTTAGTGGGAACATAGTTTTAGAGACTTACCCAACAAATATGGGAATGGATAACAATGATGTGTTATTCATTAGGATATGGTGAATGACAGCAGTAGGAAAGACAACCCTAGCAACTCATGTTCACAACAAGCTTTTAGAAGAAGCTGTGATCACTTCAACCACATCATTTGGGTTACCGTGTCATAAAATCATCCTAGCATTTGTGAGTTGCAAAAGGCTATTACAAGATCAATTGGTTTGGACATATCTTATGAATTAGATGTCAAGAGAATATTTGACAAGCTGTTGGAGGCATCTAAGGACCTAAACAGATGTGTTATATTTCTAGATGATGTTTGTAATCCCATATATCTAGAAAGGTTGGATTTCCTATCTTAAATGGTGGGGTTAAATTGATTTTGATGAGTCATTCTTGGAATATGTGTCAGAGCATTAATTGCAAGAAGAACACACTGAATGTAAAGCCACTAGATGAAGAAGATGGCTAGTATCTATAAAAAATCATACTTGGACTTCATTAATTTAAGTGATAGGAGCTAAGACTCTAGTAAGGGCTATGATAAAACAATTAGAGGGTTTGCCTCTTGCTATTGTTGCAACAGTAAGGAGTTCTTGTACTATGCATTGTGTAACACCTTAATTTTCCATAGCCAAATCTACACAATAGTATCTCTAATATGACCAGCAAGGATGTTAAACATCCTAGTCATCAAGATACATGCTTAGTTTAAATATTTTCCCCATAAGGTTTTCAATGAAATC
>JBAGKO010154632.1:0-21064 GCA_037177275.1 Acacia concinna | reverse complement strand
CTGTGAAGCTATTTAGCTCCAAGTGATTAATCTAAGAAAGCTTTGATTTCTTAATTGATGTTGTGACAAAATTATGGCTTTTCTACTAGGATTGAGCTAACAGCTTGAAGAGATTTTCAAAATATAGTAAACTGTTTTACTTTAGGGAGCCTGGAAAGCTTTCTTTGCAAAAGAAGACCATAATAAGGATGGAGAATGGACATAGGTTTTTGCTAAAGAAGGTCTTTACGGCATAGCAATTCAAGCTTCTTACCCTACTGCTTAATTGTCAAACAAGATGCTACTGTTTGTTTCAAATTTCAATTTCTACCCTTAATCAATGGTGTTGTATATCTATGCACCATTTGAATACTTATCCACTATAGTATATCCATGATACATACATGTTCAATTCTTGCATCTAGTGATGTTATACATGTTCAATTCTTGCATCTAGTGATGTTGTATATCTGTGATGTAATTATATATTATAATACGATGAAGGATATCAATCATGAGTATAACATATTCCTTGATTCCAATCCAACAAGAGGATATGATCACTGTGGATGATACCACGACAAAAAAGATGACACACCACCGAAGCTAAAAATGACTAATTAAATGGCTTTACCTATATGTTCCACAGCCTAAGTGATCCTTCAATGAGACAAGAGAGATAACTACTTTATTTTCCTGCCTATATTTTTAATTAGAATGCTGTCCACAGAGTTTCAGAACCTTAATTATTGTTGTTCAAACAAAAGGTTGGCTTGGTTCAAACTTATACTGCTGTCTTTAAGGGTATGTTTACTTTTGACAGTGCTGTTTCAAAAAAAAAAAAAGAGTGAACGTTTTAGCTTAATATATTGACAAATATATTAAGCTAAAATGTTATAATATATTTGGCTTGATCTATATATAGTGCTGTTAAAATAAAAATTCTGAATTTTAATAGAATTTAGAGACAGTTATGTTAATATAATATATTTGTAAACACAACTAAAAAATCATGTATATATACTTATTAACACAACGAGATCAAAACAATTAAATAGTAAACACTAATGTAAATGATCAATTGTCAATATCAATTAGTGTAATCATATCGTGACATAGCCCGTATTGCCATTAATTTGATTGATGAAGCTACTTTATGTTTTTATACATCACCGTCATTAATTTAAAATTGAAGATAACGTTCTTATTTTTCCAATTCGTATATCATAGTCCTCATCACTAACTTCAAACTTTAAGACAATCTCAATTACTACAAAATAAAGTTAGGTGCTTATATTTCTTAATAACCTCAAATGAGAAACAAAAAGAAATTAGCGGGGTGAGTACACGCCATGCTTACATAATTTAATCCGTTTGATAAGTGATCGATGTTTGATTTTTCTAATAACTTTCTATGCTATTTTTAAATTACAAGATCTCGCATGATAGTAATACAAACAATATGTTATATAGAATCCTTCGAAAGCAAAGCATAATATTAATAATAAAAGAAAAGGTATCACAAAAGATACACGTTTGATCAACTCACATTCGATTCATCACACCAAAGAGAGTATCCCCACTATCCGAATCTAAGAGAAAGCATTCTTTTATTCAATTTAATTTTTTACCTTATTCTTGAATTCTTAGGTTATGCTAAACAGATCGTTAGAAAGAAGTAACGTTGTATTGGATAGAACACCGTAAGGGCAAACATATTTCTTTCAATTCTCCTGCCATTGCCTTCAAACTAATGTTCCTAGTTTGATCTAATTGATCTAATTATAACATTCCTAGTTTTTTTTTTTCAAAAAACTAATGTTGATCTAATTATAATTAGATCAATGGCTTGATAAATTTTCATCGTATATTGACAGTGCTGTTATAGTTCAAACATTCCGCGCCACCTTAATGTTCCTTTCATGTGCCTTTTCAAATGATCAAAGTGAACATTCAGATTAGCAAAAGTTCAAGCAGTCATTATTTGAGATTTAAAAATCTCCATGAACCACCTTTTTTCCCCCAAAATATAACCAAACATGAATCAAAACCTTCAAGAGAGGACATTAACAAAAGAGAAAACTTTAGAGGGAACTCAGAATCTGTACTACAAAGTGATCGTGTTAGGATCTATGGAGGAGCATCCTGCCAACAACATACATAACCCAACAATGAAGAAGGAATCTTGGAAAGAACAACAATTGTTTATATTTACCAACAAGGGAAGCTTCGTACAAGACACCCATAATAATTTTGCTCAGGAATCCTAGAATTTTGCCTTAAATTACTTGGTTTGGAGGGCAGACTATGTGGGTTTTGTGAATTGTGATCAGTGCTACACGAGATGAGTTCAAAGACATAATGGGGCCAACTGGGGAATAGCAAACTTTTTGGGTCCAAATATGAGGAGGGTTCATTGAACACTCACCCAAAACTCCTAAAGTATTTGCAAAAACAATTCCACTCTCCATTTTTCCCTTGTCAGTACAAAGAGGACATCATTGCGGTTGGAGAGTGATAAGGCAATAAGAGAAAACAATGTTGAGTGAAAATGATAGAGACTAATTTAGTTAAAAATATGTGAAGAGCAAAAAATAAAGTAATTTCAGCTATGTTTGTCTCCCACACAAAGGATACAAAAATTTGAATCTTGAGAAACTTACTGACTGGGAGAGACAAAAAAAGCCTCCATAATGATTATACCCTTGTTCAAATTTTTAAAAAATATATTTAGATTTCACATTTTTTTCTTGCAAAAAATATATATACATTGGCAATATTTTAAGTTTAATAGTCTCTTGGCTCTAAATATAAGATTTTGACAAAGACCTTAATTTTGTTTGGTCCTTAATACAAGATTTTATTCATCTTTTCATATCATATTAATTGCCTTTTCACCATATTTTTTTAATTAAAATTAATGAAAGTCTCAATAAATGATGTGGATATTTTAGGAAAATTACCCCAAAATAATACTCAAATTAATAAAAGATCAACGCATTTGATTATTGTTGTGAATTAAATGAATATGTTTTGAGATAAATAAATTACTGTATAAAACAGAGTACTAGTGGAACTATTTATAACAAATTTAATTACTACGACTATGCTAGTAGTATTAATTTATAGACATAATAAATAAATAAATAAATAAAAGGGTCATTGAGAAACGAGTATTGTAAATAATAGAAAGAGGAGGAGGATGAGTGGGGTGGGGCTTTATGAAAATCAGCCTAGGGTTCCCTGAAAAATCCAGCTGGCATGCCGTCCTGCACATGCCTTCCTGCTCCTACCTCCTTTTGACCTTTATTATTATTATTTTCTTTTTAACATTTGTACCTCTTTCTTTTAGCACTTTTTTTATTAAAAAAACAAATTCCTCACTCTCCATCTCTTGTGGTATCCATAACATATACCTTTTTATAGAATAATAATAATTCACACTTTTAAATTTCAATCATTTTAGTTAAGATATGGAAGGCAAATAATAATAATAATAATGACAGATATGCATTTCAATGTAAAAATTATATAATTGGGATTTGAAGGTGATTAATCGTCATATGAATTTGTTTTTGTTTTCAAAAAAAATTTAGGAGTGTTTGGATTAAAGATTGCAATCGGTACTTTTAGAAAAGTAAGATTGAGTTTAAGTAAGATTGGGTAAAAAAAAGATTGAGTAATTTAACTTGTATTTGGAATAAAGATTGCAAAAGTTATTTATGTAAAAGTAAAACTTGTTTGGTTGAAATTTTATAAAACCTAGTTGACTCTTTTGACTTCATTAATCTCTCAAAAAAACCAACTGGGTCTTAAATCAAAGGGAGTCTTATTACATGTAAATATAGCGTGATATTTATACTAATTCTGGTCCTAATTATAAGACCTAGTTGACTCTTATGGTTTGCTTAATCTCTCCAAAAAAAATCTAGTGGGTCTTATAATTAGGACCAGAGGAAATTTTATTACATATAAAGAATGTGTGATATTTATACTATATTCAGTCTTAATTATAAGATCTAGTTGACTTTTTTGACTTAATCTCTCCAAAAAAAATCAAATGGGTCTTATAATTAAGATTGGAGAGAGTCTTATTACATGTAAATATAGTATGATATTTATAACACCTCTAGTCATAATTAGAAGACCTAGTTGACTTTTTTAGCTTCTTTAATATCTCCAAAAAAGTCAATTGAATCTAATAATTAGGATTAAAAGGAATAAATTATATCAAAAAGAAGAAAATACTTAAACAATGCAATCGTGACCCATGAATTAGTGGAAAAGCATAGAATTCTTGCTTATGGTTTTCGGCACTATTAAAACATTGTTCACGATAGGACAAATCAGGCAACCAAACGTAATTTTTTCTTTCCCACCGATTAGTTTTGTAAAAGCAGATGTGATTGGGCCTCCCAAACACACCCTTAATGTGATTCGATTTGATTTGATTGGAATATTTTCTTCTTATCAATTACTAATGTGTTTGCCATAGTAGGCTGTAGGATTGAATTAAATGTGATTGGTCCAACGTTAAAAAAGTCTAAATTGTGTCTAAAAATATGTTTTTGGACAAATTGTGAGTTAGGATAATATTAATTTTGTTTTCAGAAGAAAGAAGAACACAAGTTTAAATTTTAGAAAATAAAGAGTGTTATCTCTCAAAAGTTAAAAATTAAATAGAAAAATATATCCTACTATCCTAAAACTTTGTCAAGGTGTGTGTATGTATCCTATAAACTCTGTGATGTCTAAAGAAAAATATTTAGGTTAAATTTTTTACATTCATTTTTTTCAAATTCTTCAATTACATGTAATAATGTGTCCAATATTTAAATTAACACATAGTCACATGTGATTAGAGAACTTGACAAAATAAATATAAAGAACTTAATGTAAATAAAGTCCATATCTAAATCATTCCAACACAAGCTCGCTAAATTGTCCCTGCCCTTCTTCTAAAAATGCTCACTCCTCCCAAACCTGTTGCATTTCATATGATATTACATCATTTTCTTTCAATTCATAAATTGGATATTGTATTAAGGAAGAGAGATATTATATCATTTCCTTTCAATTTTGTTTCCATTTAGCTTATTGATATAGTTTTGTAAAAGTAAATATGCTTAAATTTTGTGTTTAAATATTATACATTTGATATAAAATATTTATATCAGGACTACTCTTATCTCAAGTTACTTAAGTCAAGTAAGTTCATAAACCTAATTAAAGTGTGTCATGTGTCACCCTTAACCTTGGTCAGGGGTTCGATCCCTGGCCTTGGGTATGGAGCAGCGTTAAATCTCCTGGCCAGCTGTCCTTCCCATAGAGGAACCCACAATAAGCGAAGGATTAGTCCTTAGCCTATCGGGCTGGGGGATACCTTGCGTAAGCAAAAAAAGTGTGTCATGTGTATTATTTTTTTATAAGATTATTCTCAATATAAGAACTGCCTAATTAGTTTATTAATGAAGTTAGTTGAAGTAATTAATAAAGGTAATTTAAGAAAATATTCATAAATTTGTTAAATAAGTCTCAGTAAGTGTAAAACTTTTTTTTTCCCTTCAAGTAACATAATTAACTATTGAATTAAATCAAACAATGATAGAGTAACATATTTCAATGCAAAATAAATTCAAACTAAAATGCGTCTAGTACATGTTAAGATCAACGGAATCAGAACATGATGATAACTTATTGGTAAAAAAAAAGTAAAAAAAGAAAAGAAAAATAACATGATGATAACTTGGTCGAAAATGATAATAATAAGTTGATAACCATGTCAGCTTCATAAGAATAATGAAGTAGTATTAATCTACGAGAATTTCGATTTTGTTCTTCATTCATACAACTATCAGATATTTAATATTGAAAAAATCTCATATAAAGACAGTTGAATTATTTAAATTTTAATTTGAGTTATTAAATTTAATAAATTATATATTAGGTTATGCATCCTAATTAGAAAATTAAAATTTCGGTCAAATTATATTCATATCTCTTAGTTTTATTGAAAAGTGAGATCTACTTTTTCTTTTGCTTGAGAAAAGTGCAATTAATTAATTTATTAAAAATAGAAGTATATATAATTGAAAAAGATAAATTCTTATATACTTCAATGTTTCATAAGTATTTTTATATGAAATTTTTCCTGTTAGTAAAATAAATAATCATGGATTATATTCAAAATGTATACAATATAGTGGATTTAAAATTTAAACTGGAGTTATAAAATTTTGAATAAAAGTATGGAAATATGATGATATTTTTTCACGTAGATTGACTGTCACAATATATTCTAATTTTTCTAATAAATTTTGTTACATAACAGACTATTGTATTTTAAAAAAATATTGTCTATGATTAATATTTGAAAACAAGCATGAGAATAAGAACAAAAGAAATTCTACAATATTTCTTAAGGAATTAATTGGTAGAGCAAATATTAGAGTTATGTTTTCAATTTTTTATTTTAATAATTATGAAATATAGATGTAATTTGACCGAAATTTTAAATCCATAATTAGAACGTATAACATAATATATAATTTGATAATTTTAATGACTCAAATTAAAATTTATGTAATTCAATAGTCTTTATATAGAATTTTTCCTTTAATACTTTTATTAAATAGTAGATCCAAGTAATTGTCACATCTAATTAGATGTAACTTTTTCAATAATACTTCTTGCATTTATGTGAATTCATGCCCCTAATGGAGCTGAGACATAGCACTAATTAATTAAGTGATAGTAATCATCATTGTCAAACTCATGATTTGATTCTCTAGTTTTATATTTATACTTTACAAAATCATGTCACGTTTTTACTTAAACTCATATTAGTCACAAAGTGTCAAACCGCTCTTAAATTTATGTTATTTTCTTCGATTTAATTATGTCCAATGTCTTTATATATGAATTTTACAGAAAGTTTTTTGTTGAATATGATAAATTATAAATGTTGATGATTTAATTTTAATTATTCATATTTAAAATATATTTAAATTAAATTATTGTCATTTTTATTTTTTTAATATTATATTATATACTTTTAACACTTATTTATTAATAAATATAAACTTTTATGAGTTTACAATTTTAATTTATATGTTTATCATAAATTTACTTAAACTCGAGTTTAATAACTTTGTTAGTAACATTTTCTATCAAGATGGTACATTCCTCTTATTCAGGAGTGAATATATAAAACCTATTTATTACCAAAGTTGAAAACATAATATTAGGAGGGAAAGGGAAAGGGAAAGGAAAAGTCGTAGTAGATGGGTGGCAGTTAAATGCAAAGTCGGGGGCCGTGCCAAACAAATTGATTGAGGGTGAGAGATGAAGATTTGAAGAGCCAATTTACTTTTAATTTATTCCTCACCTTGACTTCATTCATTGCCTCTTTCACATTGTGGCCTAATAATAATCCCCTCAAAAGTATAATATTCCTCGCTAAATAATTAATCTGATTTTGATTTTTCTTAATCACAACACTTAAAAAGCAACATGTAAATTAATTTGTTGTAACTTTTATATCATATATTGATATATATTTAAATTAACTTGCCTCATACTAATTTTTATCATAAATACTCTTTTTTTTTTTTTGTGGAAATGGCAAACTAACAGTTATAGGAACAGGATCAAACTTGATATTAGTCACCATAAGGATGAAACCTATGCCATAAATTACTATTATAGGTCATTCAATCATTGTATGTGAGGAGGGAAGACGCACAAGACTTGCCCAAAATTATAATACAAGCTTTACAAATAATAAAAGAAAAATTGTTCATATATAACTCAGATAAACAAGATAAATGCAAAAACTCTCAAAAAATTATTTTTTATAAACTGAATTTGTAAGTGTGAAAGACTGTCTACTTGTAAATATGTAAGATTACTCTATAACTGTATGAATTATTGTAACTTCTAAATATTAATTTTTGTACCCAAAATATATGCCCATGGGTAACTTTATTAATAATAAGATTAATCGGGATGATTAATATAGTAAGGAAGGAATTCCCAGTACAAAACATAATAATAATTGAAATGAGGGCTTGTTTGATTCTATTTTTTTATTTTTTGTTCTCAAAAACTGTTTTATAAAACTATTTTTAAAAACAAGTTTTGAAAACAAAAAACAAAAATACTTGTGTGGATATATTGTTTTTAAAAACAGGTTTTAAAAACAAAAAACTTGTTTGAATATATGTTTTTTAAAACAAGTTTTGAAAAGAAAACTTCTTTATATAATTGTTTATTAAAACTATTTTTAAAAATAAAAAAGTCTAATTACATCAAATGATAGAATTGTGATGATGTAACTACATCCTAACAAAAATTTAATCATGAAGTGCTGACATCTCTATTGTGTTTTGATAAGATACAACTAAAGGACCATTCATCTTAACCCCATATTCCAACATTTGTTCAGACTTCTATATTGCTTCAGTAGGTCGATCATTGTCAACAAAGCCATCCATCATGGAAGTCCAGGACACCACATTTCTCTTAGACATTCCATCGAACACATCACATCATACGCAACTCCTACTTCCTCAAACTTTGAATACATATAAATCTACTAAATTAATCAGACAAGGGGAGGGAGTATAGGCTGAGTACTCACCAATTGAGGGCTGAGGAGGGAGGAAGTGAAATTTGAGACGGCAACCACAGAACAAAGAAGACAGCGAGCACCGAGCATTGAGACTGGAGGGAGAGGAGCCGGTGAGCAGGAGGGTGGAGCTTCGGCGATTATACAAAGCCTTACCATGGCCATTGAGTGAGAGTAGAGGAAGGATAATGAGAGAGGCCGTTGAGTGAGAGAAGAAGAAGAAAGCCAACGAACGTCGGGTGCAGATTCGATTGAGAGAAAAACCAAAAACGTAAACTACAAAACATTTTAAAACTGTTTTGCGTTTTCTGTTTTTAAAGACAAGGAATTGTTTTTTGTTTTTAAGAACAATTAAATAAAAACAATTTACCAAACAGATTTTTTTATCTTTTATTTTTAAAAACCAAAAAAACTGTTCTAAGAACAAGTAATCTATTTTTTTTTGCCAAACAAGTAATCAAGTAATCAAACAGGCCCGTAATGTATCTTGTTTTTGTTTTCTTTGTAGAGTTGGGGAAAATGTACATGAGTAAACTAAATGGAAGCGTTTATAAAAAAACAAAAATTCGGGGAAGGGGCAATGATGAAGTGTAGAGATCCGTAACGAGAGAAAGGGGAGGCGTACGGAGAGGATCTATGAATAGGGGCCGTAGCTATATATGGCAAAATAAAGGTAATTTTGGTAACTCCATGTAACCCTCATCATCATTTTTATTTTATGTTTTTTTGCCCAGAACTCCCTCATTCTTCGTTAATAGGGTAAAATGATGAAAATGTATTTATTATTCAGATAAACTCAAAAAAAAAATGTTATTTTAAAAACAAACTCAATTAAAAAAAAGATCTTATAGATAGAGACAAAAAAAGTATATAATGTGTAATGTATTTTAAAAAGGTTAAACTCTTAAATTTATATTAAAAATGACTTAAATGTTTAGTCTCGTTTAAATAGAACACCTTTGACAACCTTTTTAAGGGTTTTTTTATTAAAATATTTTGAACAGTAAAAAATTACTAAAATATTATATAAAAAATAATTATTCTAATACTACACACAAGATCGTTCTTAACGATTTGTATAAATCATTCATGTTAAAAACAATTTGTGTGAAAAAAGAAGAGAAAAAGAGAGTCCACTAGTTTATTGCAGTATATTATATATATATATATATTAAATAATTATATTATATACATATATTAAATAATTATAAATAATATATTCTATTCATATTCCATTTTATTAAAAAAATATTCTAATTAAATATTTAAATATTCTAATAAATTTAAAAATGAAATAGAAATATTCAACTTACACATTATACCCACTCCCTCTCCCAATTTTATTTTCCCCCTCTCTCCTGCAGTTTTAGAGAAATACATCTCCATAAGACATAAATATATGAACAAATCAATGTTTATAAGATTAATAGGGATAAAAAAATGTACAAATTTAATAATCATAAAAGAAATTAAAATATGGTCAAATAAATTACACAATTTGTGATTTTAAATTTACAGCTAATCTTCTTTCTTTTTTTTCTGAGAAATTTGTTACTCTCACCATTTTCATTATAAAGATTAGGAAAATCTATATTAAAAAATTTTCAATTAAAAAAGATTAGGGCAATCCATATTAAACAATTTTTTAATTAAAAAAGACTAGCGGTGTACTAAAAGAAAATTTTTACAGTAATTTTGTTTAATATAAATTTTAAAAGTTATGACAAAAAAAAATCTACATTTTGTTAAGAAAATCTAAATTATATTTTTTGTTAACAAAATCTAACAAAAAATCTAATTTAAATTTTCTTAACAAAATGTATAATTTTTTTGTCGTAATCTTTAAAATTTATATTAAATAAAAGTATTTGTTTAATATAGATTGTCAGGGGTTCGATCCCTGGCCTTGGGTATGGAGTAACGTTAAATCTCCTGGCCAGCTGTCCTTCCCATAGAGGAACCCACAATGAGCGAAGGATTAGTTCTTGGCCTGTCGGGCTGGGGGATACCTTGCGAAAAAAAAAGAAAATAGTCAGAGTAACAAATTTCTCAAAATAAAAAGTAAGACAACTAGTTGTAAATTTAAAATCACAAATTGTATAATTTATTTTACCATATTTCAATTTCTTTTGTGATTATTAAATTTGTACATATTTTTTTACCCCTATTAATCTTATAAACCTTGATTTGTTCCTATATTCATGCCTTACGCATTTCTCTAAAACTGTAGGAGAGAGGGGAAAAATTGGGAGAGAGAGGGGGTATAACGTGTAAGTTAAAAAGAAGGAAAAAATATTTCATCATTTTCTATTTAAAATAAGAAAAATATAAGATCTCAACGTGACAAAAAGAGAGAGAAAATTATATAAAAATTGGAAACTCGTTCTTGTCGTGAATGAGTTCTTCATAAGTTTAAAATAGTTCTCAATGTGAACGTTTTTAGGTGTAGCATTTTGAAAAGTACTTTTCAACTTGTAGGATTTAGGTAATTTTATTTACTGTTTCCAGCATCTGAGTAAATTTGCCTTTAGAAATCATTACTAACAATAATTATAATTATTTGTGGGTCTACAAGATAATAAGACCTATGTTTTTATTTTGATTTAGTTGTCTTCGATTTCGTTAAGTAAATATATATATATTATTAAAAATTTTTGAAGAATATTAATTTCTAAATATTTAAAATCTTATAATTATTTAATATATTAATGAATATTTATATTTCATTTTTCATTTTATTAGAATATTTAAATATTTAATTAGAATATTTTTTTAATAAAATGGAATATGAATAGACTATATTGTTTGTAATTATTTAATATATATAATTATATGTAATATATTTAATATATATATAATATAATGATTTAATATATATATATATATATATATAATATACGGACTTCTAAACCCATGGACTCTTTCTCTTTTCTCTTTTTTCACACAAATTGTTCTTAACATGAACGATTTGCATAAATCGCTCTGGTTAAGAACATTTTGTGTGTAGTATTAGGATAATTATTTCTTTTTTATATAATATTTTAGTAATTTTTTACTGTTCACAGGGTTTTAATAAAAAAGCCCCTTTTTAAAGAAAGGGTCACTATAAGGTTTGAAATATTAATGCGTGTAATCTCTAAAAATCTGTACAACAAAATTTTGAAGTAAAAGTAATAATATGTATACACTACTCACTTGTTATTAAAACTTTTTTATAATAATAATAATTTCTTAAAACATTCATGTGATTTTATCTTTTATTTGTTTATATATGTGAAGAGTCGTATGAAACTTACATCACAATAAGTTATTCAAGTAGCATAGATTAAAGCAGGACATGCTACTTCTAAATTGACTCACATGAATACTTTTGAGTCTCAGCTATCTGTGGATCGCACATCCCATATCTCCAATATTAGTCATTACACTCTTCACTTTTCTGGCTATTGGATAGTTAGTTTTGGTACTACCGAATCATGGCATGGTCAGCGGAACTTACGAATTCAAATATATTTTTTGTCGCTTGCCCTTTCATGCATAGATTTTAGTACCGCCTATTTGACTTGCTCCATTACATTTGCAGTTGTAGGCCTTACGAGAAGCTCTACCTTTATCCTTCGGCAAAATTTGGTTGTCTTTCCTCATAGGTATTCGATATTTTATAAACTTATAAAGCGCTCACATATCAAGATACTTACTGAGCCTAATCATATCCATTAGTAGCTATCTTATCTTTTGAAGGATATAGATATATTACTTTGATATTTTGAAATCTATACTTTTATTTATTAACGCATGGTTGAATTTTCATCAAAAAAATATGTGAAGAGTCAACACAAACACAATGGGTTAAGTTTCACATAAACAAGTAAATACTTCATTTGGTATTAATTACAAGGTCCAATTAATTTTTTTTTCAGAATTCTAAAAAAGCTAATTACATTGTTTAATTATATTATATTATATATTATTGCCTCTGGTCCTAAATATAAGACCTAGTTGACTCTTTTAGAGATATTAAGGATATTAGGTAAATTAATTAAGGGAAGTTATAGTTAAGGAAAATTACAAATCTAGGAATCAATGCAGTAAAATTATAGTTAAGGGAGTATTGACAGAGGTAGTTTGGTAAACGGTGATTAAATATAGAAGACAAAGTGGATAGCAATCTTATATTTAGAGCCAAATCAAATTTTCAACTAGGTCTTGTAATTAGGACCAAAGGGAGAAGTTTATAAGTCAAACAACTTAGTTTGAAGAAAAACAATAAATTTTAATGTATTAAAATAATATAATTAGTTTTCTTAGAATTCTTAAAAAAAAGTTAACTAGACCTTAAAATTAAGATAGGGGAGTACTTGTTTATTGGGATAATAACTTTAATTTGCTCGGGCAATTTCTTTTTTTTTTTTCGTAATCTTCAAGATAAATTTACGTATGTTATTTTATGGTAGAAATATTACACTTAAATGTTCTAAATTTTTGCTTAAAAATAAAAAATAAAAATGTCAGTTGTAATTTATCATACAGATATTAGGCAAAAAGACATAGAAATGCCACTTAAACTTCAAAATCTCAAATAAGTCTTGTTGCTTATAAAAACTATAGGGATTAGAGAAATTCTTGTGTGAACCTGGTTTGCCATGTTATTTGTGGTCTGTCAATTAAATTACAACAACTTAACAGATTATTTGACACTTCCTAAATATTAGTTGACATATTAATAAAATTAAAAGATTTCATAAGATTCACTTTTTTATTATCTGTGAAATCTTAATTAATAGATTCATTTATTTTGAGAAAAATAAAAATGTGAAAATTACAAGCAGCCAATTAGGATTAATATTCGTTGAGTTATTATATTTTAATTTCTTAGACTACAAATCACGTGATAAACTAGGTTCACACAATAATTTCTCGAGGGATTAACTAAACTTGCATGGCAATTAATAGTACACTTTTATAGAAAATCACTAATTTGAGGATTTGAAGTTCAAATGGTATTTTTTATTTTTTAGATATTATATGAATAGTTCAAAATCAAAATTATGGTTAAAAACATGAAAATCAAAATTAACCCAGACGGCAGTTTGAAGGGCAATTACTACTGTTTAGGACTCTTTTCAGAAAGCAGTTGGGAGTAGAATTAGAAATGGACAAAGCACCAATGCATGGTGGGAACTGTGTTCAAGCTTGAGCACCCTTCTTCTATTATGTAGATAAGAATCATCACCTCGTCAACAACGATGATCTTGTGGCTTACTTTGTGTGTCCCTCTGGTTCATGGAACAAAAGCAAATAGAGTGTTTTCTTGCCTAATTGGGTGGTTGAATGTATTTCAAACACGCCACCACCTTACACCTCTCAACTTGAGTTAGATTCCTTGTATTGGAGACTTTTAGCTGATGGTACCTTGAATTAGAAATAGACAAAGCACCAATGCATGGTGGGAACTGTGTTCAAGCTTAAGCACCCCTCTTCTATTATGTAGATAAGAATCATCACATCGTCAACAATGATGATCTCGTGGCTGACTTTGTGTGTCCCTCTGGTTTACGAAACAGAAGCAAATAGAGTCTTTTCTTGCCCATTTGGGTGGTGGAATGTATTTCAGACACGCCTCCACCTTACACCTCTAAACTTGAGTTGGATTCCTTGTATTGGAGACTTTCAGCTAATGGTACCTTTACCATCAACACTGCCTACAATCTATTAGTAGATCGTTTAAACCAAGATCATGATTCACTTATGAAAGACTTATAGCGATGGCCAATTCCAGAAAGAGCAAAGTATTTAATGTGGCAAGTTTTTTATAAAAGCCTTCCAACAAATTCATTCAGAGCGAACCGTGGGCTATGTGAGCATAATGATTTCCCTTTTGAGTGTTATACGAAGGAGTTCATACTCTATACTTTGAGAGATCGTGTCATTTCAAATTCCTTATAGCTTTCTACTATTAACCCTATATATCATAGTACTTTCTTTAGTGATAATTTATAGGATTGGTTGATTTGAAACAATCGTCACAATGCGGGCTCATCATCCTTTCGCATATGGCCATGGTTAAAAGTGTTTGGTCTTGTGTGTTGGAGCATTTGGAAGAATAGATGCCAACAAGCTTTTGAGGGTAGCAGCTCCAGTCTATAGTCCCTAATTCACCAATGCAAGTATTTGCTACCGGAGAATGTGGAAGGTGGAAAGTTGCATCACCAGATCTACAACCTCTCAAGCAGATCACAGGACAGATGGTCTCTACCAGTAGAAGAATACATAAGGGCTGATGTCGAGGATTCAGTAAAGTCACATTGGAGAGTAGCTACGGGTGGATTGAGCCGAGATTATAGAGGGCTCTAGGTAAAAGGTTTCTTACAAAACGTAGGGACATGCTTATCAACTATGGTAGAGATTCTGGCAATCCATGCATGTCTAAAGGTGTACAAGGAAATGGGCTTTACTAAGGTCCGCTTGTACTATGATTTTATTAAAGTCATCCACGCTCTAATGGTTAATGGTGAGAACTACCGTCTGCTCTACCAAAAGATTGTTGAGGCTAGATCCCTTATTTTCTCATCTTGGGATCTTCAGATCATCCAGGCTTATAGGGAAGCGATGTCATGTACTTAATATTTGGCCAACATGGAGCACCATACGAACATGGAGCTAACCTTACTCAATTCTCCTTTAGCTCGTTCAGACTTAATGCTAGCTTACCTAAGTTGACATTTGGGATTTATTTTGTTCCATTCTTTTGACATTTTCACGGTATAATACCGGTTCACTAACTCTCAAGTATGGCACTTGCCAATGCTATCAAAAAAAAAAGAAAAAAGAAAAGAAAAGAAAAAGACATCAACACGCATCATTGTTGAATGTATCTTTTCTCGCATATGCTAAGTATAGAATTAAAGAGATTAGAGAAATCCTAATTTTAATTTGTCAAAGGGCCCGTTGTTTTATATAATCAATTCTACATTCTCATGTATTGTTATCAAGCACTAGGGTCAAAATAGGATAATCTTAATTAGCTAAATACCATTTAGCACTGAATCTAAGCATAAGTATATATTTTCCTCAATTTATGATATAACACTTTAACTAAATCACGAGAAATAAAAAATAATATTTAAATCATTAAATGCGGCATAAATTGAATTTTCTTTTTCACTTTGACCCTATTATTGAAAAATGTGTTTGAAAATTTAATAAGTGAGCAAAATTGGATATAAGCATTAATTACAAGGACAAAAAGTGAAAATGAATATTAATTATCTTACAAGCGACTCATAATTTGGATCAAATTATTATTCTAGAAACACTTTATATTATGGATAAAAGGGAGTACTTTTTTTAGGCATAAGCATAAGTTTTTAAAAGACCCAAGATGTCTTAATACTGTCTTAAATGCCTATTTAGATCTTTAGGCCATGTTTGGTTCGTGGAAAATCAGACTACGGAATTGGAAAATTCACATTTTCCATTGGCCTCAGACAAACGGTAACCACTTCTCGTTAGAAACATTTTCTTGCGCCACATATTTTCAGGCATTTAAATGAAAATGGGTTCCCACAAGAAATGGTGGGAACCCATTTTCTGGTACCCAGGAAAATCCCCAAAAACCCAACTACCCTTGATGTGATAGTGATGTGATATAAAGTAGTGAAGGAGGTGAAGACAATTCACATGATTGGACTTGGAGAAAACATATGGAGCTAAAGAACGGAGAGGTGAAGCGGCAAGTTCTGGCAAGGATGGCATCTAATCAACCTTAAAAAATAGGTACATTCCTCCTTCTCTGTGGTTGTGGTTGTTGTGTTTTTTATTTGTGATGAATGATATTCACTCTTGGTCCTTGCTTTTTTTTAATGAGTTAAGAGAAAAGGCCATTTGTTGTCTGAGCTAATTCAAAGCATATAGAGATGGTGAGAATTCCATAGCCAGGAGAAAATTTTGTTGAGCAGAAGTTTAATGTGAAGTACCCATATGGCAAACTTGGTTAAATAAAAGGAAGTGGTGTTGACCAAATGTAGATTATAGGAGCACAATGATTGAGCGTGAAGTTAGATAACTATCTTGTAACC
Organism: Acacia concinna; assembly: GCA_037177275.1. Taxonomy (NCBI): domain Eukaryota; kingdom Viridiplantae; phylum Streptophyta; class Magnoliopsida; order Fabales; family Fabaceae; genus Acacia; species Acacia concinna. The sequence continues at coordinate 4,378 of JBAGKO010154632.1, read as the reverse complement.
ATGACATACCTGTGAGTTCAATTATTTGACATAAAGAGGCCGTGATCACAAGTGACTGGTAGGTATCTTGGTTATTTCTCTATTACTTTATCATAAAACAGGGGCAAATAGAGTATTGATTTCTTATTAACTCCACTTATTAAAACTCGTAACAAAGAAATATTTCATCAAAAGTTCCAAATGGAAGTGAAGAAAGTAGGTTCCAAATGGGTTATTTCTTCACTCTGGCTATGTGCAAGTTTTACACAACTTGCTCAAGAAAATTCTTTATTTTTCTAGTTACATGATAACTACGTAATGTTCCTTAGTAGCATATATGTTTATCAAGCTTGTGCTTTAATGGTGCCATCCGGTTTAATTTATTTTCTTTTGTCCTTTTTAATAAAGTTTTCTTAGTTAACTATTCTACTCTTTTTGTGTGGAAGTTTGATGTTTGTTGTGCTCTCCTATTGGTTATTTTCTTATTGCAGACGTCCATTCGTAGCTCCATCATCTACCACATCTTTGCTGGTGCTTACTTTTGATGGCAGTCGTCCTACCTCCCTCCCTCTAGTAGCCTTGTCCTACACATTAGATACTTGGTGGACCTCTATTTGTAAGTCCCATTGTTGTTTAAATTTTGTCTTTTACTTGAGGGCAATTTGGTATTTTGTCTTATTTTCCAACCTCATTTTCCTTTACCCACATAATTGCCAACCAAACACATCCATAGTAAACTGTTTTCAATTCAGTTCCCTTCTTTTACTTTCCTTTCATTTTCATCGACCCTTTCCCCCCAAATCAAACGGAACCTTAATATGTAGGCCTTCAAATAAACTTAAAAGACTCCCAAGCTTATTTAAAAACTTACATGTAATGTACTAAATATGATATGAAGCTATAAGAAAATTGGGCATGATTTTATTATTTAAATAAATATAATTCAAATCTACAATAAAATAAAAAAAATTCATTTATTATTATATCTCCTAGACACTTAACACCATTACAAGTTTACAATATTATAAATAGAATAATTTGTTTATAACATTAATACAAACAACAAAAAGAATTCATCCAAGTTGTACTTATAATCTTTGATTTCAATATAGTTTCTTCTTTGTTCTATACAACATGCATCAAGTCATTAATACTATTAAGCAACACATTCAACCCGTCCACTTATAGCATACTTCTCTGGTCCTATATAGAAGGCACTTCTAATATTTTTCACACAGACTAAAAAAACCTTAAATCTCATTAACTTTACCATAAAATTCAACAATTTTCCAACTCTACTATAAACATCCCATTTTGTTTGGGCTCAACTCAAGAAATACAAAAAAAATTATATAATAAATTCAAAAAATAAATAAACCCAATTAATGATTATCAATGCCCATATTAGTAATCATCTTAAAAGGGAAACAAAAATAATATATATATATATATATATATATATATAAAGAAAATCTCTCATTTAATGATAATTTATTGGTAGTCATATTAAAAAGGAAATAAAAATAAAAAAATTAAAAATTAAAAAAGAAGAATAAAAAGAAAATATATGCTAATTAATGATGATTGATTGGTAGTCATCTTAGAAGGGAAATAAAAAAAATTTTAAAAAAAGTCTTTCATCCATTTAATGATTATTGATTTGCAATCTTCATTAAATCAAAAAAATGAGGTGAGCATTTATGAGGGGAAAATCTGATTTAAGGCTATAAATAGAGGAGTAAAAGCTGAAGAAAGGGGACAAAAATTTTGAATTGAAAAGACAACAAGAGTAAGAAAAGGTAGAGCCCTGTAATCTTTTGAGTCTCTTTGAAGAAAAATGAGTTTTCTTTTTATAGGTCTAAGAGAGTAAGATCTTGCTTGAAACATCAATCCTTCTTCTATGTATCTAGATGATTTTCTATGCCAATGGATTTGTTAATACAAGGCATTCTCTTGCAAAACTCCTAACATTTTTTTTATGAAATTCTTCAAGCACTTGAATAGATGTCTTTGGGCTTTATCCCTTTACTTTCACATCGATGTTGATGTTTTATCTCACTATGATATGTGGAGGATATTATTGCTTACATACTTCTTTTATAGGAGAACAGCAACACCCTTGTTTTTTTTTTGCTAACTAAATTCAAGGCATTAAGTGTGCATGCTTTTTTATGATTATTTACCGTTACTAAGTTTTCACCTCTTTTAATTTGACAATTGAATTGATTGGTACTTTGACTTATAGGACCTGAGCAGTAATTCGAATCAAGTCAGTAACCTATTTGTTTGTATTTTTAATTTTTTTTTACCTTAGATTCCTTTATGATTTTTCCTCCTAATAATTCTTAATTTTTCTGTTTTCTTAAATTTATTCCTAAAAAATTAGATATTTGGATGATCTTCTTATCCCGTACACACGCCTATAAAGCATAAGCACACCGTGACATTATATTTGCAATTTTAATTGAAACGTATCAATCAAATATGTAGTAAAAAGCACAAACATACCCTAGCTAACATTAACAATAAACTTGTGATGTTATTATGAAGCATAATCATGCAAAAATTCGGGAGAATGCCTCTTCACTTCCTCTCCACTTAATATCTCAACCATTAAATCATGATTTAATGGATGAGATCTAATCTTATGTAATAACATCATGATTGTATATTTATATTTGATTTAATATTATAATATTATTTTATACAAAGCATTAAATCTAATCCATTAAAACATCATCTAAAGGCTAAGTATTAAATGGAAAGGAAATTGAGAGAAGATTAAGTGGACTAGATTTAATTTCCTCTCCATTAATATTTAGCCTTTAAATGATGTTTTAATTAATTAGATTTAATGTTCTGTATAAAATAATATTATAATATTAAATAAAATACAAATATACAATTATGATATTATTACATAATATTAGATCTCATTCATTAAATAATGATTCAATAGTTAAGATATTAAATGAGAGGAAGGGGAGAGAGAAGTAAATGGAAAGGCCTTTCTCCCCTTACTTTACCTGAACTCTGAATCTCAACTAGATGGATTACCCCATATGATGCACTGGCCCGATGGCTATGAAGTTGAATGCTTGACCATGTGTAAGATTTGTCTAAATGAAGAACGTACAATAAAAAATCATGGCATAAGGTAAGGTCATGTGCATATGCATTTAAAATATTAGCATGACAAGAATAGAAATATAATATAATAGCAAAACCCTTTTAAATTGAGGGGAGTAGTCACCAAGAAGTTGCTATATCAATGTATAATGTGAAAAACAATTGTTGTCCACCATACTAATACCACGAAAATTATGAAATAAAATGTCAACTTTAGAGAGCATATTAGGTAATTGAAGTTTGTCATATAAGTGTCGTTTGGCAATATCATATGACATTTTGCAATGCTTTAAGGTAGATGACATTTCTTGTCTTGTTGATTGGCTTTCTATCAAAGTTAAGAATGAGCATTTTCAGACCACCTATCGATTTGACCCTTGAAATTGCACATAGAATTGTCTATGTGAGAAGACAGGGTCACGTAGGAATAGACTTACATAAAGTGATTGGCCTTAGCTCTTGTTGATGGTCATTGCAAATAAAAGAATAAATGGAAATTGGCACCTATTCATTGAGAAGGGGAACTTATATTGAGATGGACTTATATCCATCCTATGTATTAGAATCTCTTCACCAATACTATTGCCATTTAGGGATATTGCCTTGACAAAAGGTTTGCTGAGAAATGTTATTCGCAGTTGTGTTCCATTACATAATCCTGCTGCCTAGTCAATATTCCTTAAGAGCATAACTATGTTGGGATTAGAACATACACGTAGTGGAAAAATTTCTAATCCCAATAGAGGATCCATTAACGACGTTTAGATCAAGTAGTTAGAGAGTACCTTTTTCGATGAAGGATTTGTTTGATCATGAGGAGCCGACGCTTCTGATCACCTCCCTCTACCGATATCCACACACGAACACTCCCAATGTAATTGCGCGCTAGCGCCTCTTGCGTTTCTCTAGGGTTTCTAGCGGCTCACTCTCAAGCTTCATCCGTTCTTTCCTTCATAAGTTTTCAATCTTATATATAAAACTCATATGGGCCATAATGGAAACTTTCAGAATTAATTCTTAATTCAAATTTCTAGATCTGAATCTGGAAACTTTCAGAATTGATTCTTAATTCAAATTTCCAGATCTGAATCTGGAAACTTTCAGAATTGATTCTTAATTAAAATTTCCATATCTGAATCTGGATTAATCCACTCAAATTAATCCAAATAATGAGCCAACCAATTTAATTTATATCTATAAATCAAATCTGAATATTAATATTAGCTATTTAATTTATCTAATAAATTAAATACTAAAACTAATATTAAAT
>JBAGKO010153060.1:0-21087 GCA_037177275.1 Acacia concinna | reverse complement strand
TCTATGGGTTCATCCTCATCTCTTGAAATCACAGGTGAGTCTCTAGGTGGAGCAAAAGTAAGAGGTGTCAGGACCATAGGCTCATGTCCTTGAGGACCAAGCTCATGTCCTTGAGGCTGGACATCCTCATGTAAATGACTACCACTCTCCCCCTTTTTGTCAGCATTATGTCCGGGGAAGCCAGGGTAGGTCAAGAGCAATAGAGGCTCAACCACCCTATCAGCAAAGAATGCTAGTGTCTCAACCACATCAGAGACATCCTCCTCATCTCGATACTCTGCAGATGAACCACCAGAGGCTTCATGATCAGGAAGGTCAAGTGGAGGGATGTGAGGAGAAGAAAGAGGGACTTCACTAGGAACTTCTTCATCCTAGGAAGAGTGAGGTGATGAAGCAAGTCATGGTGGATAAGAAGCAGGCTCAAGGATGGGCTCGGTATAAAGTAGATAAGAGTCAATGGGGATATCTGGATCAGGGAATGGTGTTTGTGTATCAAGGGGAGGAAAGGATGGATGTGGAATGTGGCTAAGTCTTGGTATATCAGTAGGGGCTATGGTAACATGAACGGCCTGGGAAATGTTTGTGGGTGATGAAGAAAAGTGGCCAATGATAGGACGAGGTGAGGTGTATGTAAATAGAATAGGACCAGGAGTAGGTATATGGTGGGTGGAACCTCTGGAAGTACCTCTGAAGGAATCTATGGCTTCAATAAACAAGGAGAGAGATGCAGATATGACTCGAAGTGTAATGCTTTGCTCATTGGCTTGCTGAACCAACTGATCAACCCGTGAGTGAAGAGCAACTGGATGAGCCTCAATAGTATCTAAAATGAAGGCTTTGAGGGTTGGATTAATAACCAGAGCTTGAGGGGAAGGTGCAGATGACTAGGTATCATCCTCAAGTATAGGTGCAGATGCTTGGGGCATAGACTAAGGCATAAAAGCAGATGAAGGAGGAGTCTTCTTCCTTTTCATGGAATATGTAGGCTCTCATCCATGCAATGGAAGCTCAATCCCCATATTGGATAGGTGGGATGGATCCTGTAACACCTCCTTTTATAGCCCTTAACTTGCCTTATTAGAGCTATTGAAATCACTAGTTATGACTTTCAGTTGGGAAAATAGGGGAAAATTTTTCTGTTTTTCATTATACTATTCATTCGACCCTTATTTTCGACCAACTTTGGAAAATCATAACTAATTCTATAAAAGTCGAAACATAGTGATTCCAAGTTCATTTGAAAGCTATTAACATCCTATTTAAGGGAAAAATAACCTCACATCCTAAATGCATGGCATCAACAACGTGCTATTAGTGCAGACTTTATCACCCAATAGGGGATGGGTGAATTGGGTGAATATGAGAATATGATAATTTTAAAAATTTAAAGCAATAATAAAGATTAAAGAAGATATCACCAATGACACCAGGAGGTTATATTGGTTCGGTCCAACCACTTGACCTACGTCCAGTCCCCAGAAGCACTCTGGGTGTTTCACTATGATCCAAGTTTAAGGGTTCTTGGCACCTCAGTACAACCTTGACTGACAGCTGCAAAGAATTCACACTCCCCTTACAACTTGCAATCAATTCCCTTTACTCAAGATCCCACAATCTTGAGTCACTTTTCTCAGAATAAACGATCTCAGAAAGCACTCTCTTACAGAGCAAATATATGCACACTAAAGCGTATATAAAAGGATGCTTCTCAAGGCTTTTGCACAGAAGATGATTCACTCATGATTGATTGGTGTCTTTGAAGCTTGTATTTTGGTCCTTTTTATAGTTGTTGAGAATATGACTGTTAGTTTTAGAGTGTCTTCTTTTGGAAATCTGATTTGCCCATTGCAACAAATCTGGACCTTGTCTTTTATTGTTGCTGAGAATATGAGTTTCTTATTTCCTTAATTTGAATCATGTAATCTGTGGAAATTAAACTCAAACATGGAAACAATTGTTAGATCAAATAAACTTATATAATATAATCAATCCACAACAGCTAAAAATTTGAAATTCCTGATTTCCAATTTCCAGATGCGTAACATCCATCGCTTTTACTCGGGTAGGGTACACTTTCATTGTACTCAAGTACAATTTGTGAAGGAAATTGCCTTTTACTCTGAAGATTACTCAGGTACATATTCAAGTACGTCCATACTCTAGTACACATATCCACGTACTTGAATAAAGTTTATCAGAAAACTCTTGCAGAATATATCAAATGTACTCTGGTACACATAATTCATATTGCAGTATGCTAGTACTCAGGTACAACTATCTGCATACTCGAGTAAAGTTTATCAGAAAACTTCTACAGAATATATCAGATGTACTCTGAGACACAGAAATCGTATTGGGGTGTCATCGTACTCTAGTACGGAATACAATGTACTCTAGTACGATTTCTATCAGTTTCACAACAAGTTTACTTGAGTATTAGATCTTTGTATTAGAGTATTTGGCTTACTCTAGTACGCAATCCTTATACTCTAGTACATTTATACCAGAAACTTTTCTATGTGAATTCGAGTACCACCTGTTCTTACCATAGTAATCATATACTCTGGTATATGAACTTAGTTACTCACATACCCTTTTCTCCTTTCTGCTGTAACTGTACTCGAGTATCACTTCTTTGTATTGGGGTACAGAGATACTCAGTTATATGAACTTGTTACTTTCATGTGTTTTTCTTCTAACTGCTATTGTACTCGAGTACCACTTGGTGTACTAGAGTACACTCAAATACTATATCAAATCCTACATAAGACCAAGTTAGAATTGCAACATATGTTATCATTAAAACTAGGGTCTCAACAAATTGGAATCATAAAAGTCCTAGTAAACTCATTTGTAAATTTGGTTTCAGAAATATGCAAATTTGGCCGTGTCAAGTTCAAAAATTCATATCTCCTAGAATATAGGTCCATTAGTCTGATTTACTTATCAATTTAAAGCTCATAATGTCTACTTTCACCCTGTAAAATTTTATAATTTTTGGACATCGTTTGGTCATCCAAAAGATTACGAGAGTATGACTGACTCCCAAACACTTTTTCTGAAAATTCCTCCAATATTCAACATTTGTTGACATGATTATTCACTACATTCCCATATAGGAATTTTGGAATATTACATTCTCTATGAATAAAACCTCTCCCCTTCTAATAGCCCTCATAAATATCATTATTGGCCCTTTTTTTATCTCTTTTGGTTGATGAAATCATGCAACAGATTTACCCAAGTTTACGATTATGTCTATTTCACATAAGTTTTTCCTACTCTCTTTTTTGGATGGATTTCCACAATTTAATCATATCATGCATAGATGCATTGCATTATTAGCAAGGTTTTGAAATCGAATTGACGAGCTCGTCGCTAAATTGATCCTATTTGGCGTCAACTTGGTCCTTTAAAAAATCATTTTATTTATTTTCTTAGAATTTCCTATTAATAAACATTAAATATTCACTTATTCGCCGGTTTGGTTCTAGTTTGACTCTGATGTGACCTATTGACCATCAAAACAGTAACTGGCCAATTCAACAGGTCCAAGTTTCAAAACCTTGATTATTAGAGATGTTTAATCTATACATTACCCACATTTCAAAGAGTCTTGCATAATTTAATATCTCTTATCCATAATATTAATGTCTCTCATGTTGCTTTTATTATATAAGATGTTATATCTAGTTTTAAATATAAGATCTAATTGAGTTTTTGAAGAGATTAAGGAATTACATGTGTTTAACATATTTAGATATAATGTTTCCAAAAAAAATCATTTGTCTAACTAATAAACTGATATATAATTTAGTTTCCTTAACATCTCTGCGAATAAGTTAACTGGATTCTTTATATTTAGAACTAGATGGAGTATAAAGTTTTGCTTGCTGCTTCCAAGGTTGACAAACTCGTCAAATTAAGTGGACATGTGACAGTGACGGAAACACGTCTCATAAACTTGAATTCTAAACTCTACAGAATATATTTTTACTTACAAATATATATTTATAGTGTATAATTAAATAATTTTAATAAAAAGGATAAAAATTTAATTTAAATATGTTTTAAATTTAAATGATTGAAGTTAAATCCATCCACATTAATAATTTATCATACTTAACAAAGAAATTTCTATAAAATTCATATATAAAGTGATTCAGTATGATCAAATAAAAAACCTTAACATGAGTTTAAGAGTAAGTTAACATCATTTTGTAAAGTAAAAACGTAGAAATGATAAATTTAATGTTTTAACTCGTGAGTGTGACCGAGCATTCATCTCACGCAAGTTTGCCTATGACTCAACACAATCTTTTACATAAAAATTTAAAAACGGTAAATTCAAAGTGTTAACTCATGAATTTTGTAATATCCCAAAATTTTTGCATAGAACTTGGTAAAAATTTTGTCAATAAATATTGCATTTTAGGGGAATTTCCAAAAAAAAAGTTTTCTTGAGACAGTATGTTCTTGTAAGGTTTTGAATGCTAAAACGATATCTAAAAATCATGAAAGTTTACAGGATGAAAGTAGATATTCTACTCTTTAAATTGATAGGTAAATCAAACTAAGTGGATTTATGTTCTAAGAGATTTTGTCTAGAAAGAAAAAGTGAAGGAACTCAAAGGTAACTCTCAAAAATCATATTCTACCGGCTTAAAACTACTTTTGTGAGTGTTTGTGGACTGAATTTGTGGCTATTTTGAATTGAACTTTGATTTGGGAAAATGATGAATCCTAGGTGTTATGCTCTCAATTTTCCTTTAAATCATGTGTAATTAGTATTTAAATAATTAAACCAATGATTATTAGGAGTGAACAGGAGTGATTTAATTCGTTGAGTTCAAAAATATCAAAATTTTTTATATTTACGAGTAAATTTAGGCCAACCACAAAAAATGAGGTTTAGAGATGGAATTTGACAGTTCTAATGGTTCCATTGCATTCAAAAGGAAAACTTAGGTGGGGTTTATATTGGCATCGAAGTTTGAAAAGGCACTAAACGCAAAATGGCAAAAAAATAGGCTTTAAAAGCCCTAATTGGGACTGCCAAGGGTATTACCGTAATTTAATATTGAATTTTCCCAAACTTAGGTAAAAAAATAGATTCTTAATGCAAAATTGTGTAGGATTAAACTGAGATCTAAATTTTTAGAAAGTATGGCTAGACTAGGTATAAGGGGAACTGGACTAGGTATTGGAAGGCAATTGAGTAATTTTTTAGTTTTGCACTGGCTTGTCAATGCAATGACTTTGAAAGGATTTATGGATTAACCTTGACACGATTCCCATGAATTTTGGAATTTTTGAATTTCACCATCAACGAACGACATAACAGACGATGTCATACAAAATTAGGAATATAAGGTTGTAGCATTTTCTTTGATACTTTATGTGAAATGCATATGCTTTTGTTATCCCTTATGTAATACATGCTCTGTGATGTTGTATTCTATTATATGAATTATTTATGATGAAACCAACTGAGGTAATGAGATGAGTACAAAACAAGCCACGATAGCGGTATAGAACAAATAAGGGTTTCAACAGCAATTTAGTACAGTTGACATTGAATACATGTGCTCATACCATTGTGTACGGAACAAGTAAGGGTTTCAATGACAGTTTAGTACGGTTGATCCTAAATACATGTGCTTATTCCATTATGTACGGAATACATAAGGGTTTCAACAACAATTTAGTGCCCTAAGGCTGCTTGTTATAGTAGAAATATGTTATGATTAGTTGTTGCTACTAATGTGGTGCATTACATATTTATTTATCGTATTTTACATTATGGAAAATTGTTACTATTGGGATTTAATCAAATCTCATCCCGTATTATTTTATATAGATTAACCTAGTTAAATCCAGTGACTTAAAAGGGAAAAATGTTACCCGAGACAAGTGAGACGCCCAAGTTATCTATGTTACTGAAAGCTTAATGTAATTTCTTTTTGTTCAATTTTGAACTAATATTGTATATATTTGCAAACCCAATAGTGAGGGCTTGTAATGTAAATAAGTACTTATTATTAGTATTTTATGTTATTTCCCTATAGTTGTGGTCACTGCCTTTACTATTCTGACAAATATCGAAATGTTAAAGAGTTTTGACAAGTTTGACAACAATAGCTCCTTTATTCTTGCTTAATCCCTTGGTCCATGGCTGTGAACTTTCATTGGATGTAATCTTGTCTTAGCTTTGGCAATAAAAGCATTTTGATATAAGAATAGATATTGTAAATACATGATAGAACTTAAATAATTTAAGTTTAAACTACTTTATTGCAAAATTAATATACTTTATTGCAACAAATTAAATAATTAATACTTCACCTGATTATTTTTATAAGATATAAATAACTAAATTATAAATAACCATTTACATAAAATTAATTAAAAATAATAAATATGTTAAGAAAAGAGGTGAAGGAAGATATTGGTTTTTTTTTCATGATTTCCATTGGAAAAGCACAACAATCAAGCAGTTAAAAATAATGTGAATGTTTAAATTTTAAATTATAATACTACATTTTAAAATAAACGATTAACTAGATGTTATGGTTGATTTGAGAAAAAATAAATGCTTGCGGAATTTATAAATAAGGTCATTCCATTCACCAAATGACAGATAATATAAATTAAAAAATATTAATTTAAATAATTGGAACAATCAAAATATTGGATGTACGTAAATGATTTAATTCAATATGTTAAATTTTAATCATATTTATGATTTATATTAGAATTTAAATCCAAGCATATTATATTCTAAAAACATGATAGAGAATTAGAGATACCGCCCGCCTCTTCTATATATAAATATATATAAAGGCTCCTTTATGAATTTTAAAATCAATTCATCCAGACGGTAGCTTTTCTGTTATCTCTCCGTTTTCTCTTGGGGCTTGTCTTGTACCTAATCGTAAGATCTCTCCATCTACTTCCCTCTCGCACCAAATCTATCTGAGTTTGAGGAGATGTTAAGAATGCCTCATACTTGTGGCGAGCTTTCTTGGGAATTTGAGCAGTGCAGAAAGAAATCTAGCGTTGAATTTGAAAAGAAAAATAAAGATGTGGCTGATCTCAGGTGTAAAATCGTTTCTTCAGAGTTTAAGAAGCAACTAAAGAAATCTATCTCTGAGTTTGAGGAAAAGTTAAAGACGCCACCAACCCGTGGGCAGCTTTCTTGGTAGTTTGAGAAGTATGTGAAGAAATATAATGCTGAATTTGAGGAAACTAGAGAAACATAGGGCTGACTTGAGGTGTATAATACAAAACGACGGTTACTGTCTAATTTTTCAAAAACAATAAATACTTATCTGAATTAATTATTACTTTCTAGGCTGATACTCTTATACAAGAGATTGATCGTCAAGACTCCATTGTGAAGAAATGGTGGAAGAAATTGCATAAGAAAAGAAAATGCCACAAAGAATTGGCAGACATTATGCAAGTCATGCAGCAGCAAGCAGAGCAGGAACTCATGAGAAAAGTTATGGAGACCAGTGATGAGAAAATTTACTGGAGGAGGAACTGAGAAAATTGAATCCTACTCCCAATAATAGCCCTTGTCCCTCATTTTTTAGCTCGTCTGCTTCGATGTAATTATACCATAGACCTATATTTTGATATTTAGATTGACCAATGGTATAATTATGACTATTTTTTATAAGTTTTATCTAATCCATTTTTAGTTAGATTTCCACCTTCAAAGATTCTTAAATATAGAGTCCAACGGCGATTGCAAACATAGATCGCGCGTAGCGCTAAAATATTTCCTTATATTTATTTTTATATAGCGATTTCTTTTTTTTTATTACAAAATTTTTGGATGGGGGTCAGGCTCACCCACAAACCAAGGGCAGGGCGAAATCTCCATTCCTCCTAGGTGATCCCAATGTCGGGCAGAGCGAGCCGTCAATTATCCTCAGGCATTAACCTAGGCACCCTGGAGCTAGGATGACTCTACAAGCACCGCGACTGAAACCACAACTAAGTGGTTTTTTCACAGATCGCACACCACTCCTTTGTTGAGCGTGTTCAACCCCTCACCAGTTAAACCCACAGACGATGGGTTATATAGCGATTTCTTTACGTTTCTTTTGCAATTGTTTTGATACTATAATAAAATAAACTGAAATAAATTTAATAACGATGAAATTAGAAATTTTCTTAAATTTAATTTACAACTTTGTATAATTTGATGTTTGAAAATCTCTCCCAAGATAGTTCACACGATGGATGATTTTTCTTTGAACTTATTCTTCACTCTACATTCTTTATTATAACAAATATATTGGAAGTACAATTTTAGATTTTAATTTCATTTCTGCTCAACGGAGATAGGAACTTAGTCAATATTATTTAAACTTCAAAATATAGTGATCTATTTTTTTATATATGATCATTTGTTACCAGTTTGGGGTTTATAGCTTCCCCTCCCAACACAAATATTTCTCTAGGACAGGGTTCATGGCTTTTCCTCCAGGACTTGAACTCGAGACTTAGAAGGATCTAGAAAGGTCTTACATCACTGGACCAACTCTATGTTGGTTATATTGATGAAAAAGGGGGACGTTTGTAGGGTGACGATGAGGCCTCCTATGACCCATGGTAGCATCTCATGATAGATAAATTAGTGGAAAGCTATGTCATTTAAACTTTGTTCAATAAAAATATAACAACTCGTATAATTTTAATTCTAGTTGGCACATGACTCATAAAAAATTCACTTTTATTTATTTTAAAGAAACATATGAATTCACCATTTTTTTTGTTTTATTTTAAATAAATGTGTATTTTTCTTGACAACAAATTTTATAATGTGAATTTTTTAAATGAGTTGTAACATCCCAAGTTGTATTCACCAAAATTTCCTGAGTATATGACAATATAAGAAGAATAAAATGGTAGAATTTGGTGTAAGAATTATGACCAAAGTATGTTCCGACTAATTTCTAGAACAAGATTGATGGCAATTTTGTTATGCCTCATTTTACCTAGGCTAATGATGTCCAAAATTATGAAACTTTCTAGTCTAAAAGTAAACATTTCAGTTTTAATTTGATATGTCATTTATGTGATTTGGATGTATACATTGAGAGTTCTACATTTTTTTGTTTTGGCTGGGAAAATTGCCAAATTTTGGACAATGATTAGTTGAGTAGGATACTGAATTGATATTCATCCATAAAGATTATGGCTATATTTTTCCCTAAAATTGGACTAGTTTAGGGTCACATAGCCTTTAGAGTCTTCTCAATTGAACATCTGTACAATTAGTGATGATTTTTCAACAATTTAGAAAAATTCTGCTGGCAATTGATTCAAGAGAAAAAAGAAAATTATGAGAAAATGGGAAAATGGGCTGCTAACTCTTGAAAATTGATAATGTTTCAACACATTTTCTACCAATTTTAACCATTTGCCTTGAATTTAAATTATGCATTTGAAGGATTCTTAGTAGAAAATGTGCATATCAAAGTATTACATTCAATTTATGCTTTGGAGAACTTATAAGCTTCTTTCATGTAGAAAGATATGGAGAGAATACTAGAGCTGGAAAATGGCCAATGTAGGACACAAAGAACCAACCAAAGTCTAAAGGGATTGGTTACATCACATGCCTCAGCACTTTGTTCGGATTGCTGAAGCAGTTGGGAAATCATAGCTTCTATGTAAAGTACCTTAATACTTTATTCTAGTCGTTAATACAACTTTGAAAGCATAGCCTCTGTGTAAAATGCCTCGGCACCTAGAAGCGTTCACTGAGGTAGATGCACAAAAAGTACAGTTACACGTTTTAATTGCTGAAGCTTATTTTCTAGGGTTTAAATGGATGGGATGCACCAAAAATGACCGATTCTGCACTCAAGGGAGCTGGGAGACAAAGGAGGCACATTAGAGAAGAAGTCTTGGAGCTTTGGGAGTGATTCCAAGAGAGATCTTGGAGTTTCAACCTTGGTTTTTCCATTTTTCTTCCCTTCTTTACTTAGTTTGTCATGTATTCCTTGGTTTGTGTTAGTTTTTCTATACAGTTGACTATAAGTAGCTAAGTATTTCATTTCTAGGATTACTTTGAACCAATGAACTAAAAATCGGATCACACTGGCTGATCCAACCAGAAAACCGGTGAACCGGAATCCAATCTGGTTCGGTTTGACATTTGACTTGGGAATTCGAGTCAACTCGGTCAAAACCGGTCAACTCGCCTGAGCCAATGTTTAAAAAAATTGAATCAATTCAAAACTCAGAAGGGATAAACAGATGAACAATGAAGATTGAAGAAAGATTTGCCTATGCCTTGCCGTGATTCACCGTGCTCTGCTATCTCTTTCCTCCATCTTCCATCTTCACGGTTAACAATCAAGAAACGAGAAGAAGATTAAAAGAGAGGAAGCTATTGTTTTGGGCATCATCAAGTTGCTTTGAGGAAGAAGGAAGGAATCTTGTTAGTGCTACAGTGACCGATAGAGACTCACAAAAGTTGAGATCACAGAGTCGAGCGAAATAAAGGCAGGAATAAGTATCCTGTAGGTTAAGGGAAATTGTGAGAAGATAGGAAGAGAAAGGGTAAGGGAAAGAGGGAAACCGTGATATGAATGACCAATAGCGTGATTTGTGCCATTTAATGAGTCTCCTGTAGGTTCACGTGGGAGAGAGAAGACAATTAACCTCTAAATCCTACATTCATGGTCACGTGGGAGAGAGAAGAAAAGCAAGGCCAGGTTATTATATACAAAAATGGTAAACTCTAATCCTATAATTTATGGGCTGATTTTGTTAATAATGATTTTTAATAACTTAAATAGTTGTAGCATAATTAAGGGAATCATAACTAACACTAATATATTTTAAATATTTTTTTAACATATTCATATTATTTATGGAAGTTTAAAAGATATATTAATATATTGACACTTAATTTCTTATTGTTATTTAAAATCTATTTTTCTCTCTTATATTTCTTTAATTTTTATATATTTATATATAGTATTATTTTGTTATTATCAATTAAATTACTACTACAAAAAGAGGCTTAAGTGGCAAACATTTTGTGACGCTTCTTAAGAAAAATTCCACAGCTTGTATATGATTTTTTGTTGAATTTTTTTTAAAAAAGGACCTTTTGTGGCTCTTGTTTGAAAGAGCGTCATAGGAAGTGAGAACTTCCTGTAGCCCTCTTTCAAAAGAGCGCCACAAAAGGTCCTTTAACAAAAAAGAAAAAAATCGCTCTTTTGAAAGAACGCCACGGGAAGTGGGGGAGTTCCTGTGGCGCTCTTTCAAAAAAGCGCTACAAAAGGTATTTTTTTCTTTTTTCTTAAAGGACTTTGTGTGGTGCTCTTTCAGGAAGTCCCACACTTCCTATGAAAATCTTCCTTTAATCAAAGGTTAATTTAGTGTTAATTAAATCATTGTATAAGCCCCTTAGAGTGCATATGAAAAGATGATGAAGAATCCTCGAATTGTCAATCAACAATCTAAGGACGATGTGAACAGAAATATCCATGACAATCATGACAAATAAGAATGGACACAGTCTCAAACTTTAATATATAAATAATCACAAAATTCAAGCACCAATCACTACTACAAATATGAGATATAACGTCTAAATGAGACGTCCATTTTTTAAAAAACAGTAGTTAAAAGCTTCCGTGACAATTTTAAAATAATTTATCTGACAAAGGCATCTTTTCAAAAAATAACAGACGCACACGTGGGTCTGTTTAATAAAAATGGACGCACGTTGTGCTTCTGTTTCAGCAGAAATAGACGCACAACACTGTTGTGCGTCCGTTTTTATTAAACAGAAGCACGTGTTCATCTGTTTTAAAATAACAGACGCACACAGTGCGTCTGTTAATTTAAAAAAAGACGCTCATATGCCGACATCCTACTACTCTAGCTTCTGCACCTTCTATAAGTCTACAATGTCTGAGCCTTCAATGAGATTATTTGACGTCTTTTTTTAAGAAATAATGGACGCAATATTTTTATTCCCTCCACTATTTCCCTCTTATTGTTTGTCTTTTCAATTATTTTCACCGTCTTCTCAATTATTGTTGGTCTTCAACACATTTTCTTTGAAATCCGAACTCTTTCTCTCCTTTTACAGTGGCGACCTCCCTTCTTAAACACTCTTGTCTTCAGTTCAATATTTTACAGCATCCCTTCCTCACCCCTCTGTGCTGGCGCCTATCTTGCTCCTACTCTTCACGCCGGCCATCAAAGTAAGCCCGTGCGCCACCAGTGAGGCTCTTTGAAAGACTCTTTGTGAAGCCTTTGCTATCAACCGGTACGAACAATTTTACATTAGTAGGAGAATGTAAATTTTATTGTTTCTTTGATTATTAATCGATACATGAACAAAGCATTTTTTTTGAAAGTATCTCTCCCTTTTTCAAAAGCTCCAGGACCACCGTAGGTAACTCCGTGTAGCGTATTACATTACTTAAGCCTAATAACTCATATAAAATAAATGCCCAGGGTTATTTAAAAAAACGGATGCCTGAGCATCCATTATTTAATAAATAAAGGACGTCCAAATTGGGCATCCTTTATTTGCTAATAAAGGAAGCCCAATTGGCATCCTTTATTTTCCTCAAACTAGACGTCCCTATGGGCGTCTTTTTTTTTAAAAAAAGACGCTAACTTTTTACAAGGTGTTTAAAACAGACGTTAAAAGGTGTTTTTTCTAGTACTGAATTCTCATGCATGAATCAATCTAAATAACATAAATTACAATCATAATCCAAATCATCAAATCCATATAAAACCTCCTAGATCTAGGAAAATATACAGAGAGATGAAGAAGAAAAGAGATCTAAATTGAAAACTACTACTCCCCTGGTTGTTACTTGGAGCTCAAGTTTCATTTTCCATCACTGAGAGGCTAAGGGATTTAGCCTCTCATGTCTTCAAATATCTCACAATCTCATTTGATCATCAAATCCATGAAAGATGTTAATATAGTGGTTGGAGGATTTCCTGTAGTTAGAGAGGGTTGGAATTGATGGATGGAAGCTTAGGGTTTGAGAGAAACTAGGGTTTGTGGGTGCCGTACCGTGAAATTTCATGAGTCTCAACCTACTCTGAATGATGGTTAACTCCCTTTTATATAGGCTATGCAAGAACCCTACTTCAAAACGCAGTGTTTCAGTTCTTGCACTCAGGTCACGACCTCAGGTCTCCAAGTCGTGACCTGACTTTGCAGAAGAACATTCTAGACTTGACTCTACTTCAAAACACAAAAAGGTGGTCTTAAAGGTCCAAGTCGCGACCTCAGGTTCCAGAACACTATTCCTTGTCCTTTAGTCTTCAAGATCCGGTGTCGTCATCCTCACTCCATCTTGGGCTCCACATTATCCTTCAATTCTTGAAAAATCACCACAAAAAAGCTTCACCAAGACAAATTAAGCAATCCTATAAATAAGGAGAGAAAATAACCCTGTTTTACCCTTAAATCAGCATAATGCAATGTGTAACTCATGCAATCCAAAAACTCTAATTACAATGCATAATGAGGGTAAAAGTGTGCAATTTAGTTAGAAAACACTCAAGAAAACCATGTAAATATAGTGTCATATCAGTTTCTCCATGGTTAGATATAGTCCTTAGGCGATTAATGATGAGCTTGATATGTTCTCCACAGTCAGGCATAGTCCTTAGGTGGGTAACTATCTTATTATGACATATGTGATCTGTTGCATTATATAGGGCATTGCATGTTTATCTATGACATTTTATATGATTGACTACATGTTGCTACTGAGATTCTTTTGAATCTCACCCTTTTCCCCAAAATTTAATGTACTCAACTAAAGGAGAAAGTCCCCGGTGCAAGAATAAAGAGACTAGATACTAAAGGACCGGACCCAATGTGCAGGGAAGGCTTTTGGTGTTGGACCTGGCTAGTTTAATTTTGTTGTTGAAGTTGTATACAAATGTATATACTATGACAATCTTGTGAGAAACCATGTATTCACCCAATTTTGTATTAAATATATCAGTATTGTTTTCATGCTATTTCTTGCTTATTATTGATTTGCGTTTGTGTTCTTTGACAATTGTAGAACCAAAAGAGGAGTTTGACATGAGTCACCTACCAACTATGATTAAAATGACTTGGTAAGTTGTTTTTGTCTCTATCAAATAGAATTTAGGGAAAAGACAAATAAATACCCTCTAAACATTAAAAACCTTGAAAGATGACTCAAATTTTGTAAATGACAAATGAGGGGCTATAACTAAAACTCAACAAAGAATGACGAAAACTGAGCAGATAATGACTAAAACTCAACATAGAATGGCTAAAATTGACCAATTTGCTACCCCTCATTTATCATTTATGAATTTGAGTCATCTTTCAAGGTTTTTAATATTTATGGGGTATTTATTTATCTTTTTCCCTAGAATTTACATGACGTGGTATTTTTAAAATATGTAAGTATTTATTGATAACTTAAATTATTTAGTCAATTGTTATTATACATTCCATGATAACTTCCTGTGATATGTGGCCACCCTCCTGTTACCTATGATTATGTCATCATAACTTTCCTCTTAGAAGTTGACATATTTAATCCATTATGAAAATTGAAATACGTACGTGGTAACTTAGTAAATTTTTAGGTTAATATAATTTCCATATATTTAGTTTTTAAATTCCTAACTCTTTTAACAATTCATATAAATATATTTTATATAAATAGATAATTACCTAACCACTAATTTTCTTCTTCATACTTTTCTAAATGAAAAATCATTTACATACTTTCTTGCATACCAAATTTTCTTATGAGTGTGCATGCTATAAAACTAGGGGCACATTTGGAATGATGAATTGGGTGGAATGGAATTGGAAAGGAAAATAGTTTCAGAGGAAAATTGTTATTTAGATGGAAGAAAATAAGATAGGAAAATGTGTACAATGACCAAAATGCCTCAGTCCTTTCAATCCCCTTATTCAACCACCAATCTACCCATATACAGTGGTATAGTGATGGGCATATAAATGTGTTCCCACCTGTGCATCTAGGCAAGTTGACTTGGAGGGTTTAAACGGCGCAGACGATAAACAACAATGGTGACAGTGAAGGTGGTATGGAAACAGAATGCTTGATGAACCTCCCATCTAGACCCCTAAAGAAGATGATGTCCTCATTGATCTCTTGTTAGAGATGGTGTAACAACTTGGAATTTTTGTTAGCCAAAAAAGGGCATTTTAGACTAAAATAGTGTTTTTGGGGTAGACCGAGTGTTGTACCCTAATTTTTTTTAGGCCTATATGAGGTATTCTGGATAAGCATAGGGTCTTATCTATAAAGGATTGAAAAATCTCATAACAATTGAAGTGAGACCTGGGTAAGGACCTATGTGCAAAGAGGAAAAGTTCCACAAAAATTCAAGTCAAAATGTTGGTACGGTTGAGGTCCCCAAAAACTCCCATAATGGTCTAGCACACAGTATATGGCGTCCAGGACAATATAGGATGATTAGAATAATTTTTGGAGGTTTGAGGAAAATTTACGGGATCTGCGAATATTTTGGCTAGACTGGGGTCTTTAGGCATAACAAAAATTTAAGGACCTCAATGTTTTGGAAAGGGACTTAGGAAAATTAGTAGTTTATTTTGGAGGATTTATAAAGTTGGTTAGAGGCCAGGAAAAAGTCCAAAGATATTAGCTGAGATTGCTGAAATCGACTAATTACCGAAAAAATAGACTTTTTGAGAAATTATTTTTGGAGTTCTAGATGTCCAAAAATATTGAAAGTTTTATGGTAGCCTCCTAATATTTTTAGATATTTTTGGGGAAAATTTTGGGAATTTTTGGATGAGTATGGAATTTTCTAGAATTTTCTGAGTATTTTGGCTGGTACGAGTGAAATTATTGGAGGAAATTGAGAGCAAGCCTAGAACTCTCTAGAAGTGCCACATGTCAAGGGGAGAGAGGGCCAAATGGTGGGTTTTTGAATATTTACACCTAAAGGCCCAAAAATTATTACATTTTGACTCCTCCTTCAAAACTATAAATATCCCCCTCTCCTCTTCCCTTCCCTTCATGCCATTCCCCTCTCTTCTCTCTAAAAATGTTGTGTTCTTAAAGTGAGCCCTATTTGAAGAAAGTTTGAGCAATCCTGGCCCGGTCTTTGATATAAGTAAGTCTAAGTCTTCTCCCTATTTTGAATTCCTTTACTTTCCAGCATTTGTTAGAGTAGTTTTAAGAGGAGGTTCTATCCAATTGGGACGACCTAGATAGTGAACCTGAGAGGAGGTTCTCTCTACCTATCTTGGCCAAAATAACCTTCCTAAGGGGAAATGCAGCCCAAATTTTTAGGACTAAGATAACATTTCCTAAGGAAAGATGTCGTCCAATTCTCCCAAACTAAAATAGGATTTCTAAGAGGGAGATGCTACCCAACTGTCAGGAGGTTCAATTGGCATATCTACGGGGAGATGCTGCCCAACTGCCCCAGCCTAGGTAGTAGAGACGAGCTAGCAGTAGGGACCTAGGCTCAATGGGCTGTATAGGGTGGATTGTAGAGTGGTACAGGCAGGGGAAGGATACCATCCATGTAGTAAGGAACTAAAACCCTAAGGGGTACAGGAAGGGAAAGGTTGTAGTATACTGATAGAGGCATACGGTAATATGTTACACCGTTATCTTTGTAGGTGTTACAGATTAGCAGACTAGTAGTCCAGTAGTGCCAGAGATAGTCAACCAAGCCACACACCGCATAGGAGTATACGGTAGTGATAATCTCTAGACCTAAACTTATAGTGCTTACTTGTCTACTGTTTGCATTGTATGCTTGTTTACTGTAGTATAATGAGCTAGCATGATATGTATTTGGTATGACTTTCTATTTATGTTCCTTAGCTATATGATAGAGGTAAAGTCACGTGCATTTTCTTTACATGGTAAGTACTGAGAAAGAGGGCACTAGAGGACTAATACGAGCATTACTTGATAGCATGACATGAATTGCATTATATTGCTATTGGTTTCATATTCTGCTACTGAGGTTTCCCAAGAAGCCTTACCCTCTTCACAATGCAAGTGAATGCTCTACAGGAGGTGAAGATAGGGAAATAGCTTAGATATTTATGCTTCCTATATTTATGGCTCTATATATTAATGAAAGTTTGGTATTGTTTGCAAAAATTTCTCTCTCTCTCTCTGTGTTTAGACATGCAGACTTATTAAGTGGTTACAAGGGCTAATTTAAGGGAAAGAAAAGGGCTGAAAAGTGGGATGTGACATATTGCACTAATAGGGGAACAAATGTAGGAGTTAGTCTTGAGGCGTGGTTATGTAGATTTATAAGCCAGAGGGACATACTCCATCACCTGCAGACGCTGCACAAGGAATGGATAATGGTGTTCAACTTGTTGAACAGTCCGGAGGGAATGATGTTCAGATAGGACTATGGAACCGATTCCATCATCACCTACAATACTGTATGGGATGCCTACGTAGCTATAAGACCACCTTCATATGATCTAAATCTAATTTATGCATGCCTTAAAAGGTGTTTTTTGTATTGATAGGAGAATCCTAGAGCTGGGCTTATACGTGGGAATCATTGCAATCACTTCAAGAATTTCTGCACTGTCTTCAGCAAGAGAGGACCGGGGGCGTAGAAATATTGTCATCGGACGCGTGTGACATGAGTTATGTGTGTGGCCTGACTTTCTTACATGGTAAATTTACATTTGTTGAATTCATTGCAGTTAATGTATGAGACAATGTGTAGAATTTGTGGAGAGTCGGCTAAATTCATGCATTCATGAATTAGTTAAAGTTACTTAACTATGGCTTTCCTATGACTTGCACGTAGTTGTTTAGATGGAATTCATGTCCTTGTATTGAACATTGACCATGGATAACTAATGGTTAAGGTGACAAAATCATGTCTTCTCATTGTAGTGATCTGTGGGCATTAAAAAGTTGTCTATAACCACCAGTGAGCCACGACAAAGTTATGATGGAAGAAAAAAAGCATAGTATATAAAGTTATGAAATGTACAAACAAAACCATGTTTTGCCAAAGCGCACAAGGCCACACATACCTACTGTAACATAGAGAGTAAAGGGCGGTCATAAATGGCATTAAACAACAAACATGTAATGGCCATGTTAGTGTATTCTATAATTGTCAAAAGTAAACTATCATAACCATGCATGGTTGAGTGATTAACATTTCCATGTCAATTGAAAGTTGTGACAAATGTCAGAGGAATAATATTAATGCAAATAACAAACACTTATGTGACAAAATATAGCGTCCATATCTTAATTCGCAGCACATCTAATCATCTGTCTTGTCTTTATTGTCCTGGGTGTATGTCCTGTATGGTGCAGCAGGAGGGTTGGATAGAGGAGTGTAGATGACAAATAGCCAAGCTATGACTTCATCCTCATATGGCATGGGTGGTGGCAGCCTAATTGGTACCTCAGGTTGATTTACCACTTAGTCATTTCCAATGTCAAATTTAGTTGTGTGACTTTGGATGATAGGTACGACGTTCATCGGATGGTAGGTGTCTTTTGCTTCATAGGTTGTTCGACCACCATAACGTGTTTGTTGCTTCAGGTGCTTCCCATCCATATACTCTGACTCCATCATTTTTAGTAGAGGGCTCCAAGTCAATGGGTTGAGCGTTAGGTACTTAGGTACTGTCCATGTCAACATCAAAATGATGTTGTGAAGAGTCGGGTTGGATAGTATTCTCATCATCCTTTGGTGTGTCCTCACTTAGGACAGCTGTTGTTAGTGCCTAAATCATGGTCTCACAACAGTCCTACCAGACATGTACCACCTTCTCCAGCTGTCTAGCATGAGTAGCCACCTCCTGCACACCTTCTATTATAACGTCAGTGACAGAGAGAACCTGTGTTGCATATTTTCAACAAAATTGCACTGCCTTCCCTCATACAATGCTAGCTCCTTCTGAAACACATCCATTACTATAGATCTAACTATATATGACACTCTATATATTGTGGTTATTGAAACCAACGCCATATATACAGAGGCGGAATTAATGCAGAGAAATATATGACAGTTCCAAAGTAAAAGTGGCATATATTATGAACAATTATATGACAGTCGTTTAAAATAACTGTCATATAAACTATTGGTCTATATATATGGCGGTTTTTATATTAGAATCGTCATATATACAAGTCTACAAATATGGCAGTTGTTGTATATTAAACGCTAAATATTATATATATGACGAGTTTTTAAATATAACAGTCATATATAATCTTATAAAACTTTGAATCTGTACCCTATTTCATGATTTCAAGCTTCCCTCCACTTCACGGCATTCTGTTCCAACTTCTCCAACCTTTATTTTTCACCATACCTACTGTCATTTCCTTGCATTGCTACCAAAATCTAGTTTACCATCCATCCTATCGTTGTCGTGGCCGTTAATGCTTTGTTGAGTTTGTCGTTGGTGGCTGTTCGTACGTGATTTCTATCCCACTCATCGTAGATGCGCTTCTGCAATCGCCCAACACATTAACTCTAAATCACTAGTAGGTTTGAAACTTCTTCCCTTAATAGTTGAGTACAACTATTGGCTGGTTGTATGTTTGCATTATTTGGTTCCTAATTTATGGTTAGTTGTACTGTAGATATTAATCGGTTCCCCATACCAATTGTCTGTAGTTGTACATTTTCTGAAAATGTTAGTTGTCATCCCTATTTGTTTTGCTTAATAATTGATTAGAAAAATTGGCTAGTTGAATGTGTAGATCTTGCTTTGCAACTTGCTATTATATGAATTGGCACGCATGGTTATGATCTAGTGGCTAAAATGAGGTCTGTTATTATATATGATTTGGCACATATGTTGTTCAAGTTGTGTGGTTCTAGAATTTACTTTTTCATTAAAGGAATTACTTTAATTTTGTGTTAGCTAGCTAGCTATGTAGGCAGAAATGAATTCTCCATATGTTGCATGCATCTATGTTGTTCAGTTTGTGTGGTTCTGGAATTGTCTTTTTCATTAAAGGAATTAGTTTAATATAGTTAATTGATATGAACGGGGTGATGGTGATCAAGTAGTGCTGTGACCCATGATAACTAGCCCAACCCAATGGATTACTAGCAGGCTGTTGATAGAGATGCACAACAAATGAGTAGGGAAGAGGAAGCTTTGAGGAAAGGCCTTGTGGTGATGAGTGAGATATATAAGGTGAAGAGAGATAGGAAGAAACTTGACATCAGATAGAACAATAAAAGTCAAGTTGTGCATTCTAAGAAGTTCATAAGCTACCTTGGGTATGTGACCAAGTGCAACGTGCCTATCACTTTGACCACCTAAAAGAAGGCAACCAAGAATATGAAGGATGATGTGTGGACTACCATTTGGTAAGATATATCTACATTATGATTGATAATTTTCTTATCCTCACTTTTCTTGATAATTGCTACCTTACAATTATGCTTTGCCTTTTTATTTATAGTCCGCCTTCAACATTGGTGAGGAGAAGAAGCAATTTGTGGGGGGGAAGAGTGGGAAGATCATGCGCTCCTTCCGCTGGTTCTTGAACAAGAAGTATTTGGCAAATCCTAACTTTGTTGACATCTCAGTGGTTCCAACCTTAGTAAGGGACGTTGTCTAACCGGTAGAGTGGGCCGAGTTTGTTGGGGTACGTCGCACTCCATAGTTTAGGGTAAGTTGTCCTCTCTATGGTTGACATTTGTGTTATAAGAAAAGTAATATATACCATAAGTAGTATATGTAATAACTTTTTTGTTGTTTATTTCCATAGGTGCTAAACACAATAAACCATGAGAGGGTGAAGAAGAATGATTACCCCTACTGTGGAGGTCGCAAGGGTACACTAACATCGAGCAGGAGATGTTAGCGCAGAGAAGGTCTTCTTCAGATGTGACCATCTGCCGTTCAGAGTTATGGGTTGCTGCACAGTAAGAAAGAGAAGGCAAAATTGCAAACCCTCACGTTCAAGAGGTTGTAACAAAATTGGTAAGAGGTGTTAGTTTTTATTCAATAATAATGTACTTATGGTTTTGCTAGCACCCTTCATAATA
>JBAGKO010151585.1:0-21117 GCA_037177275.1 Acacia concinna | reverse complement strand
TGGGTTGTTGCACTATCAATGAGACATAAATCTTCAGGATTGATGCCAATAGGATTCATTCTTCATTAAAGATACATGAAAACAAATAAAGACATAATTAAAAGGAAATACTTATGATAGTTGCAACTTTAAATACGTTAAAACATAGGAGTTCAAATAGACAAAGATAATTTAAACTAAGAAATCAGCAACATCTAAATGGCTAATATCATCTAAATGAGTAATATCAATGTCTCCATACTCAAAACTTTCAGCTTTATCAACATGATTTACTTCAACTTTTGATCATTTACCATTATTTTTAAGAAATTCTTGGTAAAAGTCAACAAGGTGTCTTGGCGCATGACAGGTACGAGACCAATGGCTCTTTCCTCCACAATGATAGCATGGATTTCTAGCATATTTATTATGCTCATTTGTTTCCCTTTTATAGTTTTTATCAAATTTTCCCCACTTCGAGTGGGAATTTGATCCGCCACTGCCACGGCCATGACTATGGCCACGATTATAGCCACCTCCACGTCCACGGCCACAAACAAATTCATTTGTTACTGTATTCACTTCTGAGAATGGAGTTGAACCTGTTGGACGGGATTCATGATTTTTCAACAAAAGCTCATTATTTTGTTCTGCCACAAGAAGGCAAAAAATTAGCTCATCATATTTACTGAAACCTTTCTCCCGATATTGCTACTGCAAGAGCAAATTGGATGCATATGTGTAGAACGTTTTTTTCTAACATGTCTTCATCAATAACATTCTCCCCACATAATTTTAACTGAGACAAAATTCTAAACATGGCAGAGTTATACTCACTTATAAATTTAAATCTTGCAACCGCAAGCGCATTCAGTCGTAACGAGCTTTTGGGAGGATGACCATTTTCTGATAGTCATGCCTTTCTTTTAAATTGTTCCAAAGGACAAGTGGGTCTTTTACAATCAAATATTCAATTTTTAAACCTTCATACAAATGATGGCGTAGAAAAATCATGGATTTAGCTTTGTCTTGGCTTGATGCCTGATTCCCTTCTTTAATCGTGTCTTCTAGACTAAGGACATTTTGATGGATTTCAACATCCAGCATCCAAGATAAATAGTTCTTTCCATTAATGTCAAGAGCCACAAATTCAAGTTTTGTAAGGTTTGACATAGTTCAATCTAATTAAAGAAAGAAATGGGAATTATTAAAATATAAAATATAGAACATTAATATCAATGATAATGATAGAAAACTCATAAAGACAAGAACTAATGCATAAAGAAAAATAATAAAATTAAATTAAAACTATATGGCTTCAGGCCATTTGTTTCTCATGGCTTTATGCCAATGATAAGAAATTAGAATGATATGGCTTCAAGCCATTTATCTTTAGGATAAATAAAAATTGCAGATGACTTCTGGTAATATAATAAGATAGAAGATACAAAATTATATGGCTTCTGGCCATTATATATATAAAAATAAGAGATCAAAATGATATATAATCTCAATATAATAATAATAGAAATATGGCTTCTGGCCATATAATAGGAAATAAGATTAATATGACTTCAGGTCACATATCTTCAGAATAAGAAATCATAACAATATGGCTTCTGGCCACTCTACAATAACAATATTAATAAAACAGAAGAGCGTGTAAAGGAGATAAAAATACGATATAAAAACAATAGTAATATCTAATCTTAGCCATGGAACTCAATATTTAAAACAATAGGTGAAAAGTATTTTTAATTCCATATAGCGGCTTAGACTATCTCAGATTGTTCAATATCAAGTAGAAGAAAATAGAAGAAATTGCGAAGATAATTCTGAGAGAAGTATACCTTTAGAACTTTTGTACTAATAACGTGTTATAAAAGTAAAGGAAACTTAATATAAGAAGCAAGAAATGAGATAAAGGAAGAGAGAAACGAGGATAGAAGTTTTTTCTCATTCACAAGTGAGTTCACGTATACAATGCTTCCTCATATTTTATAGGCAAAATCAACACCAAATTGTCAACATTAGTGGCTAATATATTTGTCAAATTTCTTGACAAAGTGTATTGACTTAGTTGGGAAAAAATGTTAATATATGGAGGAAGTATAAGAGAATATTAGATATTGACTAAAATATAAGTCAATGGACATTCACATAAGTAATATTTATAACAAATAGTATAATATTCCAACTTCATGGTGATATAATATGTCACCATCGTTTATTTCTTTATTGGCTTCAAGAGATCTGTCTGGGTCCCATAATAGGATTCAATAGAATCGTTATTATCGCTGAAAATTTGAAAAAGAGCGATCTGTCACAGACTTATCTCTTACAAGCACTCGTGCAATACTTAGCTTCTTGTCGCCCCTCGCGAACTAGCCAAGTCAACCTCTCAACTTAAAGACTCAAGAGAATTCGTAAGGAAATAACTTTGAATTGATACGAGAGAGCTTTACAAGAGAGTTACAATGAGAGAACTCACTCTTAGATGCTTGGATCCCTCTTGGATGGTTTAGGAGCAAATGGCTCTACCTATTTGTACTTCTCAACCTCCCCCTTGAGGTTCTATGATCTTGACACGTGTCCTTGGATGGATGGTTGAGATTGAGTCTCCAGAGAGTTCTATAAGTTTTCACATTTCTCTTGGGGACTCTCCTATGTTCCAGAGTATTCCGGAACTCTCCACACAACTCTATAGACTTCCCTTAGGTCCTAGAGTCTTTTAGAATTCTCTATATTATTCTATACTATTCTAGACTTCTTTAGAACTCTCCATATTATTCTATATTGTTCTAAACTTCTCTAGAACTCTCTATACAATTATACATATATCAAGTAAATTCTAATATGTACAAGAAATCTATAGAAAATTCTAGAGCTTGACAGATCGCTCGCCAGCTCGTTCGCTCACTTCCTTCTTTAACTACAGTAAATTTGAAATCGAAAGCAAATATAGGGACAATTATATTTATAAGATTGGGAAAATTCCAGAAAAAAATATTTAAAACAGGGAAAAGACAAATTAGAACAATGAAATCAAAATCCTAAATGAGTCACTCTGTACCTTCTTTTTCTGTAATTACGAAAGTGCCAATAGATTTTTAACAATACAAGTATTTTGATTCACAATAAGAGTATCACAATTAACAACAGCAGCACAAACAATTCACAATGTAAATACGTAGTACCAAATGCTTCTGGTATTGTTAATTGAGATACTCTTATTGTGAATTTAGATACTTGTGTTGTTAAAAATCCAGTGGCACTTTTATTATTACAGAAAAAAAGGTATAAAGTGACTAATTTAGGATTTTTGATTTCGTTGTTCTAATTTGCTTTTTTCTTATTTTGACTGTCTTTTTCTGAAATTTTCTCTATAAGATTGCTATCATTTAATTACTTATATAGTATTTAATTGAGGGTAAACACGCAGCCGCACCTCGAACTAAATTTAAAATTGCAATTAACCCATAACTAATGAAAATGCCTATTATTTTATAGTGTTAATTGCATCTCCAAAATTAGTTTAAGGTGTTAGTTGCACTTTTGCCCTTTAATTAATTAACTGATTCTGTAAATAAAGCAACATCACATTAGTATATTAACATTGGAATTAAATTAAGTAATTTAAACAGAATATTAATATATATATATATATATATATATTAATAATGACCTTCACTGCCAAATTGAACTTTCAAACACAATGCCTTTTAATCGTCCTCTATTATTGAAAAAGCCAATATATACATAGTCATTAAAGTAATTTGACCCTCATCCCATTACCAATTTGGCATTTACAGGGGAAAAGAAAGTATATTTGGTTGGCAAAAAAGAATTTTAAGTACTCCTTCCGTCTCAAAATATGAGAGACAATTATCACTCTTACACTGTCCTAAAATATAAGAGATATTTAAAAAATGTCTTATACTTTAATTTTTTTTCCATTTTTGTCCTTATTCAATATCAATGTATTAATACTTGTATTAACTATAAAAGCTATCATTTCTAAAAAGAGAAGAGAGGAGAGGGGGAGAGTGATTGATTTTAATAAAGACATTTCTCTCTTATTTCATACCTCCTCATTAATACAGTTATTAAAGTAAAAATGAGTAACAATTTTAATATATTTATTATTTTTAACTGTCACTTTAAATTAAGAAATTAGGTTAAATAATTTTTATTTTTTGGGACTAATAACCCATATTTTAATTCACGCGAGGGAAAAATTTGTCCACCACTTACAGGCCAATCAGAAAATTATGTGGTAGAATGTCAAAAACGGCTCCACCATGTTACTAGGGAAACCCAAAAAGTACTGCTAAGGAAGTGTCAAAATGGGGGTATGACAAGGAAGAATGGAGTGCGTATTTCTCGAGAAATGACAAGCGCAACTGTCATCTACACTTTTGACACACTGCCAACACGTAAGCTCATTATGGGAAATTTATAGAGAGGATTTTAGTGAGAGACCAAGTAAAAGAATTAATTTAAAAACAGCTCTAAAATTGTTTGAAACATCAATTTAGTTTTAAGTACTAATTTAAAATTAATTTTTTAGAGTGAAATTACCAAATTGTCCTTACTTATTTTTCATTAAATATTTTTAAAATGTTTTCTGGTGAGCCCTGCCGTCGGACGCCGGAGCCCCACTGCTAGTAGGCTGACCTCCAGCATCTGGTGTGGCCAGAAAAAATGAATTTTTGATCAAGGGGGAGTGGAGGTTCGAAACCCCTCCCCCAGTGAATAAGAGAAGGGGCTAGGCTTCCTCTTTAACACACACACATTAATACATGTGTATTAAACTTAAATTCACACCCACTTACATTCTGATGAGCAAGTGTATTGCACTTCACGAATATGAAAAAAAGTCACACGAACAAGTTCTATTTTTTTATTCACAAGATAAATTAATTTAAATAATAATAATAATACTAATCATAATAATAATAAAAGCAAATGTCTTACATTAAATATGCATGAGTACACCCATCATACAATTTTTTCACTTGTTCACCACCATATTTCACTTGTTCATCACTATATTTCACTTGTTCATATGTTGTATTCACTTGTTCATGGTTTACATGAACTTGTTTATAAAAAAGTATGAGTATACCCGTTATAAGAATTTTCCACTTGTAACCACCACGTTTAACTTGTTTATATGTCGTATTCACTTGTTCATTGTTCACAAAGACTTATTAATAAATAAGTATGAGCGCACCCATCAAAAGAATTTTCCACTTGTTCACCACCGTGTTTAACTTGTTCATATGCCGTATTTACTTGTTCATGGTTCACAATACTTATTATTTTATATATTTATATATATATATATATTATATTGAATATATTAAACAAATAGGATGTAACACATTTACTTTTATTATTATTTAAATTAATTTATCTTGTAAATAAAAAAATAAAACTTATTTACATGACCTTTTTTTTATATTTATAAAGTGTAGCACACTTATTCATCAAAATAGACGTGAACTTGACTTTAATACACATATATTAATGTGAGTATCAAAGAAGAAGCCAAGCCCAATGGCTGAGCTTCCTCTTATTTATTGGAAAGAGGGGGTTCGAACCCCCACTCTCTCTTCTGGTCACACTGCTAGTGGGACCCATGCCTTTAATCCGCCTCTCTTGCCCTTTCTCATTTATATATATACAGCTGAATTAATCGTCTTACTCTTACGTATACATTTGTGTTTGCAGTGGAGGAGATGGGTTCTATCTGCTGCAAACCGCAGGTAGATGGGGATGATCACTCTCGGATTTCGTCTTCTTCCTTGTCTCTCTCTGACAATGGCTATGTCGGCCATCTCGCGCTGTCTCAGCCGGCAGGTTCCAACTGCTTCATCCGCAACAGAGCCAGAGGACTGGTGAACAGCTCTGGATTTGCACAGCCATCACAGTCTTCTTCATCCACCAGAGGCCGTAGCAACAGAGCCAATGAACTCTTTAACAGCTCAAACTATACCCATGCTCCTCACGATTCATCTACTCCGGCCACCCGCAGCCACCAAAGCAGCAACAGAGCCAATGAACTCTTTAACAGCTCTAACTACGCCTCCAAATGACGTGGTCACAGGTCCAGTCTCCGCCATCTCGGGGGTTAACTCCACATTATTACCATGCTTTTCGTTGTTATGTGTTGTTTTCCTCCCTGTCAATCTCTTTTTTGTTCCAATAAAAACAGAGCAATGTACACAGTAGTGTTTCTCTATTTTTCGTTTTTTTTCTTTGGTGTTGTTTTCCTGCTGGTTTATCTCTGTTGTATCCCATGGAAAACAGAGCATTATATAACTTTTTAGTGACAACGTGAAAGACTCTTCACTTTCCTTTTACTCTGTTTTCTTGACATTATATATTTATATATATAGTCCCTTCTACGTTTAATTTGCCATTGACAATCCTTCTCCCATGGAAGGTTCGCCATTAACAATTCTTGTCCTTGTCCGAGCGTACCTTCGGATTCTGTCGTCTTTCTGCCACGACTTACCCGGCAAATAGCTGCTCTACTTGGCACGGTTTGATCCGGTCGGAAAGTTGGTTTTAAGAAAGTAAACGAGAGGTGCTCGCCGGAGAAGGAAACGGCAGTGACGACGGTCGGTCCTTTTTGGCACTGCTCACAGCGCTGAACGACAATCTTGCTGCTGATTATTACATGCAATCCTCGCCATCCATTATAACTGCGAGAGAAAAGAAAAATTAAAACAAAAAAGAATATATATATATATATATATATATTGCTTGGATACACACACAAATATATGATAAGCAATTGCAATAATTATTGAGGAAACAAAGACAGAGAAAAAGATTGACATTATGTACACTTCTTTTTGAATGAAACTTTTTTTTTTTGTTTGTAGGTGCATATTTAAACCTTATATCTCCATCTATCTTATAAATATTTGTGTAGAAAACTTCTGAGAGTAAATGGAAAATAAATATCCCTATATAGTAATTTGTTAAATATTTAATTAACGTAATAAAAGAATCTAATGAGGTCAAACAAAGGCGCACTTCTTTAGGCACAAACCATCTCAAGCAAACCATGGCCCACAAGTGATGTAATGAAGTGTCATAATGGGGTCAAAACGGCATGGATGTTTTTCTCCAACAAATTACAAATCGTCAGAGGGCACACGTGTCATATATTTTTAAAAACGAAAAATAAAAACAAACAGGTGAAGAATAGTTGGCTGGGCAGATTTGATTTTGAGTTTTAATGACATTCAAGCACCGGCTTTCCAGAGAGTGGCCAAGGTTGAAGAAAGAAGAGATCACAAAAATACAAAAAATCAAAAATATACTCCCTCTGTTTTTATTTATAAGACTATTTTAAATAATTTTAATAAAATCCTAAAAAAACTAATTACATTACTTTAAAACATTAAAGTTTGTCTTTTTTTTAAATTATATTATTTAACTTATGAACTAATATATAATGTAATAAAACACAACATATGATATTATTAAGTAATGTAATTAGTTTTTTTAAGATTTTTTAAAAATTATCTAAAAAAGTCTTATAAATAAGAACATAGGAATATAATGTAATAGTAGTATAAATATAAATTACTATATTATTGAAGGAAAAGCTTGACCCCAGAAAGAAAAAGGAAAAAGTAAGCAAAATCTAGCAAAATAGGAAAAATGAAAAAGGGGCCTAGCTGGCTCAATTAGGTACATAATGGAACTTGAACAAAGAAAGTGGGTGTTGTGATGTACTCAATAATAAAAACAAATATAAGGAGATCACATTCCAAACTCATCAAACTTCGCTGCCCTTTGGACCATTATTCACACCACGCACACACACAGAGTGGCCGTGAAGCCGTGACTGGTGAGGATTATTCAGGTGAAGCATGAAGGGAAGGGCCCACAACCTTGAAAAAGAGGGCAAATGGATTGATTTGAAGGGTATTAGGCTCCACAAGCATGTAAATTTATTTCACTTACTATTACATTACAATAGTTTTAAATTATGAAAGTAAATTTTAGGGAAAATTTCAATAAAATATCATCTAAAATTTCAAAACTCAAAAAGGTCTGTTAATATTTCAAAAAAACATTAATGTATTATGGACCAAATTAGGTTTTTCAAATTGACTAATATGAATAATAATCAGGACGGATTTGATAATCTCGTAACAAGACTTGTTATTTTCGCTATTGTTCATGTAAGTGTCAAATATTCCTCTCTCCTCTGTTATTGTAAGTCAGCAGATGTCAGTATCAGATGAACAGTGCTAACAGAGGGGAGGAGAGGGACAGTGGTGAAGATGGGCTTAGTAATCCCATTACGATTCTTATTATTTTCGCTACTGTTCACATCGGCCAATTTAAAAAACTCAATTTAGTATATGGTATCTTAGTGTTTTTTTGAAATGCCAACAAACTTTTTTAGGTTTTGAAATTTTAGATGGTATTATATTGAAATTTTCCCTAAATTTTATTTTGATGATAAATGGTTAAAATGGTCTGTCTTCAGTCTTCCTCTGCTTTTTTTGGTTTTTAACAAGGCACATACACACTTCTGTTAAAATAAAGTGAGGTTGTTGTCATTTGTGTGGTCCTTACAAATGCATGCTAGTGGCATTTTTGTCCATTTAATTAAATTAAATGAGCAAAATCCTTATAAAGAAGTTTTAGCAATCAGTCTACTGTTAAATTTGCTTTTCTATTCGGACTTGTTAATACTCATCATCATCGATCTCGTAAAATGAACTTATGAATGGCCTTTCACCCTTTCCTATTAGTTATATTATGGAAAAAAATTAAAACGAAAAAAATTGAAATAAACGATGAGGGTGGGACTTGGGGGCTTAGCTATGCCCCTCAGCTGCCCCTTAAATTTGGAGCTTTTTCTAATTTTTTTTATGTAGCTTTTTTATCGCTAAATTTTATATAAATTAAATGACATTTTGATATAATATATGAGAAAAATATATCTATTTTTAATTTGTTATGATTTTTCAAAAATTTAAAATTTTTAAAACTCTAAATAAAAAAAAACTGCAAACTTTAAAAGTCTTAAATCTTTAAAAAGTCATAAAAAATTGTAAATAAATCCATTTTTTATTTATATTATATCAAAATGTCACTCATTTTGTATAGAATCTAATAATTAAAATAAAAACAAAAAAATAATCAAGAAGGGCTCCAAATTTAAGGGCAGCAAGAGGCAACTGAGGGTGACACAATTGAGGCCCCAGATCGATGAGGGTGGGAAACAAATTGAGATAGGAGTGGGCCCAAGCCCCATGGTGTGATTTATGCTATTCTTTTTGCCAACAAGTGATTTATGCTTTTAAATATTGGTCAGTCTACAAGTCCATATATATCAACTACACTTGACTATCTTTATTATAAACGACTAACTAATAATACTCAAACATTAATAAAAATAGTTTAAAATATTAAATATTTTTTAAAAGGGTCAAGGTATTTAAATAGTCATGAACTTTTTTTAAAAGGGTAAAAGTAACTATGAATTATTTTTTGATGCAAAAATAACTAGAATTTAAAAAAATGATGCAAAATATTAAATTATTATTTAAAACCGTTAACTGTAATATCCTGATATTTTTAGCTCCCTAGATGAGGAATTTAGGATGAGTAAATTGTTAAAATCAGTAGAGAAAAATTCTAATATTCCAAGAGGCTCTCATAAAAATTTCAGAATTTTTGCACTACTTAGAACTCCCAAAATGAATTTTTCTCCTAAAATTACTTTATATAGGAAATAAATGATTTTAGCAAATTTTTGCTACTTTCTATGGACCTCCTCATGTTCTTTCTCTGGACCTTCTCCTCTACTGATTTGGCTCTTTACTCATCCTGAATTCCTCATCTAGAGAGATAAAAATATTAAGATGTTACCGTTCACGGTTTTGAATAGTTCTTTAACAGTTTTGTACCATTTTCTGAAATTCATGGTTACTTTTGCACTAAAAAATAGTTCATCGTTACTTTTACACTTTTGAGAAAAATTCATGGCTGTTTAAGCACATTAATCCTTCTTAAAATGTAAGTGATTTTAAATATTTCTATTACTAATTACACTAAACTCTAATCTATCATCTTAATTATTACTCCCTCCCATTACCCTTATTAAATATGAACAGATATAGAAAAACTTGTCTAATGTTATTTAGAAAGAAGCAAGTACCTTATAAAAAGGATAAATAGCTCTTATTAATCAATGTCTTGAAGGACTAGTAAGAGTACTAATGACGAGTTTAGGCGAAAACAAGATTTAAGAGAGTACTCCTCTTGCCTTATTTATAAGGCAGTTCCAATATTTTTCACACAGATAAAAAAAAAACCTTAAATCTCATCAATTCTACCATTAAATAATAAGTGCACCTTTTTTTTTTAAAGATGTAACTTTTTATGAGTCTTTAATTGTTGTTTGTTAGGGAATAATTTTTAACTTTCCACAATATTTAACACTCTTTGTTTTTAGTACCACTACTCTTTGTGGGAGGGAGGGAGTGAAATGGGGATGGGTGAAGAAAGTGGAAGAGAAGGACCCTGCCCCGGGGTGTTCAAGGGCAAATT
The DNA here is from genome assembly GCA_037177275.1 of Acacia concinna. Classification (NCBI taxonomy): domain Eukaryota; kingdom Viridiplantae; phylum Streptophyta; class Magnoliopsida; order Fabales; family Fabaceae; genus Acacia; species Acacia concinna. The sequence continues at coordinate 10,545 of JBAGKO010151585.1, read as the reverse complement.
GGTCATTTTGAAAGATTCATTATTATTTTTAGGTTTCTCCCATATGTTAAATTAGGGATTTTTTAAATTGGAAGCACTGATTTATCTTTTACTATTTTAAATGAATTTTTCTATTATTTTCCCTACACACACTGTAGTGAGTGTGTGTGTGAGATAAGCAATTGTAATAACTATTATTGGGAAAAAAAAGAAAAAAAGATTGACATTATGTGAGTGGTTACACTTCTTGAATGTAACTTTTAGTCTTTTAGATGGGGTGTGAAAACTTAAATCCATTGACAGATAGATAGGAGGACGATTAAAATTTGGTTTTGGAATGATTGCAATTATCTATCATTAAATAACTTAGATGTGCCGGCTAATTTAAGTACGACTTACTAAAAATATATATTGTCCGTGGGGGAAAAAAAAAAGATAATGATGATAGAAAATAAACATGCGAAACGTTTCTTTAATTTGTTGATAAAAAAAATACATAAATAAATATGAAATACAAGTAAATAGTACTCCACTGATATGGCTATATTGTCTCTAATATTGGTTCAACATATGGGAAGGGATTTTAATGGAGGGAGGGGATGGAAAGGGATGAGAGGGTATTTAATATTACCTCATTCGGATTGATGAGAAGGAAGAGGAGGGGAAGAGTTTTAATGTTACATTGTTTGATTCAGGAAAGGATGGATAATATTTTTATATAGACAACTTTACCCATGTAATTTATGTTCAATACTTTTGTTGAAGTTTAACAAAATTAAATTATAAACAACATTTAATACATAAAATTTTATTTTTACAATTATTAAAATTGAGTAAATATAATTAAAATGCATAAATAATAGCTAATATACACAATAAAATATATCCAATAATAATAGTTATACTTATCGTACATATATAAAAAATAATTATTGCAAATAATAATATTGACAACAAATTAGAAGTGTTATAATTATATTATCTCTGGTCATAATTATAAGACTTAATTAATTTTTTTAAGAATTTTAAAAAAATTAATTACATTACTCAATTATATTATATAATTAACGCCAGAGAGAATAATATATAGACACACATTAAGCAAAATTGCAATGAGTTAGTCACTTTGATGCAGACACGTGGGTTCAACAAATTGAGCTGTGAAGTAACACAGTTTTCTTGGTTTTTATTAGAACTGAAGATTGTAAATTGTCAAGGAAGAAGACAAAAGAGCTTTCCCAAAAAAATCCACTGTAATGGACATGGCTGGTTGGTGGAGTGTGGAGGGAGTGAGGGAGGAGAAAGCAATGGCAGTGTTGAAAAGAAGGAAAAGAGGTTAGGTAGTATAAGAATACTAAAAAGAAACAAGGTCATAAAGGTGAAGGCTGAGCAAAATTTTACCCCTTACCTTCAAATTGGGAGGGTCAGACTACTGCCCTTTCCTAGTTACCCTTAAAATTTAGGCCCCTCCCTAATTATTTTTTTTTGGTCTTTTGATCATTAAATTTTACATAAAATGAATGACATTTTGATATATTATAGGTAAAAAAGTATCTATTTTCAATTTTTTATGTTTTTTCATAGATTTAAGACTTTTAAAACTCTAAATTGAAAAAAAAATTCACAAACTTTAAAAGTCTTAAATCGTTAAAAAATCATAAAAAATTGAAAACAGATCCTTTTTTTACCCATAATATATCAAAATGTCACTCATTTTGTGTATAATCTAATGATAAAAAGAACCACATAAAAAATAATGGAATAAGGTCCATTTTTGCCCCGGAAGTAATTACTGAGGAGCGTTAGGTGTCCGGAAGTTTTTTTAAGAGCAACTTTGCCCCCAGAAGTAACCAAATTGGAGCAATTTTGCCTTACTGTTAACTTTGACCAAATTTGACCGTTATCTTTAACAAAATTGGATCAGTAAGTAACATTTTAATATTTTTAATCATACTTCTCTAATTTTTTTCTACCATAATGTGGCCATTAAAGGGAGTACATGATATAATTAAATGATAATTTATTTCAGCAATGTTTACTGATTTCTCTAGACCTAATCTTGGGCTCTAGATAATTTTAGAAATTATCTAAAATATCATATCAATTTCTTCCAATTCCAATCCAGAACAACAAGGCCTGTTTATATCTGATTCTGGCCATTTACTCATCCTAAATCTTTCATTTAGGAAGTTAAAAATATCAGGATGTTACATACTGATCTAGTTTAGTTAAAGATAACGGTCAAATTTGGTCAAAGTTAACGAAAGGGAAAAATTGCTCAAGTTTGGTTACTTCCGAGGTAAAATTACTCCTAAAAAGACTTCCAGACACCCAGCGCTCCTCAGTGATTACTTCCAAGGCAAAAATGAACCTTATCCCAAAAATAATCAGGAAGGGCCATAAATTTGAGGGGCAGTAGACAACCCCTTCCCCTCCTGAGATTTTAATAATTCAAAATAAGGGGAGGGAGTCAAAATCCTTCCATTTCCCTCCAACCAAACAAGCCCTTATGAGGAGGCGTGTGAGTGTGAAACAGTGATTCATTATCGACTAGCATCATATCTATAAAATAGTAATTGAAAATGGATGTAAACTTTTTTGACAAATTTTCTTAATGTTATGGATTCCATCTTTACTCTTTAATTAATTATTCAAGTAGTTAATCTTCGTCAAAGTGGGTATCGAGTTTATGAGACCAATCCTTAGAATGTGCTTTTAAATAACGTAAATCATAACAATGGCTTTCTTCATTTTTCTTTTGATGAAGAATCTAACTCTGATACGGAAGGGGTAGAGCTTTAACACCATGATGTTCCTGCCTCATCTCTTTCATTAGCTCCTAGAAATTCCTAGGACCCTGAAGCACCTTTCACACCGCAAACAATTGCTAATCCCAATGCATCTACCTCAAGAGAAGCTGAAGAAAATTCCCTTGACAATATAATGGAAATAGATAACCTGCTGAAGTCTCTGTTTGATTAAAATAGGCTAAGTCAAGATCACCTCCTAAGAATAGGGCACAATCTCAAGATATTAAAGTAAATCAGTATGGAAGCAATTTTCCTCTCATTAGGTATAGGAAGAGGCCTTTCACTGTGTCTAGTCTTAAGCCCAATAAAGTTGTATTTGGTCCGGACCCAAACATCCTCATTGACCCGGTTCTTTTAGTGGAAAGCTCTAACCTACTCAGCTCTGGATTTGCTTTTCCTTCCCAGCAAGCTCCCCCTCATATCTCTTTTGATATTCTTGGCAACTGAGCTGAATTACAAGTTGCTCCTTTTAATGTTTGGATTAGTAATGGCGATTCTTCAACCAAACATCGAAGGTTGATTAGCCGCTTCTCTGATTTCTCTAATGAAGCTGAGTCTTTTCTTAAGGGCTGTCTCAAAATCTTGGTTAAAGCAGCAAATCATTTTAAGAGCCAAAGCTTATTCTTTTTGGATGAAGAAGAAAAAGGGCCGCGATTAGTTCAATGGTTCTTGGCTGGTAATTCTCTAGCTTTTCCTAGTCATATTCATGCCTATTGGAACAAGATGGCTAAGTTGTAAGATTAGGATGGATCAGGTTTTGGCTTGTCTTTTTCTCGAAAGGCTTCAAGTTCCTTTGACTGGCAAATCGTTCCCAAAGACAGCGTGGATTTTTCTGAATTCCTACTTTCAGCAAGTTCCTTTTATTGGGATGCTCTACTGGATCTCTAATAGCTTTTATAGATAGTGCTTCTGTTAATCCTTTGAATTTTTTCATCTATATCAGGTTGGGTCCTACTAATGTGCTACTTAAACTCAAAACAGATCCTCAGATAGCAAAATGTTTCAGAATGGCTGCACCCCTAACTTCCCACTTATAGTTGACTCCTCTAAGAAAATAATTGTTTTTGACCATTTGTGGGCACCTAAACCAAAGCAACTCGAGATTGGTATCTCTGATTCTCCAAGGGCAAAGGAGGCTGCCATAAAGCCTCCCTATAAGCCATGAAAATATTAAGTTGGAATTGCCGTGGATTTAGGAATGCCATGGCAATTCAGAGATGTAGGCGCTTGGTTTCGAAGTATTACCTAGATTTTGTATTTCTTTCTAAAACTAATATTCTTGTCCAAAAAGCCTACCTTCCTTTTGTTAACTTAGGTTTTTCTAATTACTATGGAACTAATGTTGTTAATGTAGGAGGTAGTGCTCTTATTACCTGGAACTTTGCTTTTGTTGTGAATGTACTAGAAGTCTCCCCCAATGTATATCATTGCAAAATTAATGGACATCATGATGATTTAGATTATTTTGTCTATTTTATTAATGGTCCACCTTCTGCTAGTATGAGGCACCTTCTTTGGGAATGAATGTTCAATAAATCTTCAAGTATCAATGGACCTTAGATGATAATTGGTGATTTTAATCAAATTCTATATTTGAAAGATAAATTGTTGGGTTTAGGGGAGAATAGTGACATGAGGGACTTCCAATTGTGTCTTGATACATGCAATCTTATCTTAGTGCCTAAAAAAGGCCCCTATTTCAGTTCGTCTAATAACCGTAAAGGAAATGCCTTCTTACTGGAAAGAATTGACATATCATTCATAAATCATCAATGGCTTACGGTTTTCCCTCTTTCTATGGTTAATGTCTTACCAATTGCTCCATCTGACCATGGTCCCATTCTTTTCACTTCTCATGGGGAAAAGAAGAGTTAGAGCTTCAAAAAGTTTGAAATTTTTTTATTCAAATTCAAAGAGAGTGATGATATAATTAGAAACTCTTGGTTGATTGTTTATGAGGGATCTCCTTCCTTTAAACTTTATTGTAAGCTCAACAGAACATTATGTGATCTTGTAGCTTGGAACAAATCTCATTTAGAGAACTTATTTTTAAGGATTCTGTTGGATATTGTGCTCTAGTGGCCAATCAATGTACTTAGACCGTTTTGATATTTTATGCATTTCTCCAATTTTAATTATCATTACATTTGCATGTTTATTATGATAATTGTATCCATGGACAAATTATAAAGATTGTCTTAAATGTCCCTGGTTGGTTGTCTGTGAGGGAGCAGAGATGAAATAAGACCAGTATGACTTTGACAGTATAGAGATATGATTCAAAGTCTTAGGCACTTGTAAGAGTACAAGGTGTTGGACCGACCTGCTATGAGAAGCCTGCATGGATTAAGTCATATGTAATCACGTCACAATGCCCTTTGACTTGATATCATCATGGATTCCTACATGAAAATCGCTAAGTTTTGACTTAGTCAAAAATCACATTTGACCGGGTGATGATAAAGGCTATGATCGAGCTTAAGGGTCTTTCATGTGGAGGAATGTGAATGATCAAGATGGGATTTGTCCCTTACATTAGTAGAGAGATATTAATAGGCCACTCAATGAGTGAGTCTGGAAAACGTATGGCCATACTACATTGGAAGGAGTTTCCGTAACTATGATTAGGCTACTCAAGGATCGAGAAAGTAATGGTCAAGAATAGGAGGATGACATTTTCCATGCCTCATCCTTGACCAACATATTGCGTAACAAAAGGAATGTGACATGGTTGCATGACAGGTTAAATGGTATTAATGATTCTCATATGATTTGGGTAGTCGCAATGTCTTGCTAGAGGCCGCTTACGACTTATGGGCTAGTGTGATGCATAGCCTACTGCCAACTTCATATGGGCCTACAGGGTTGCACATAAGAATAGCCCAATGTGAGGTCCAGATTTATTGAATCTACGATCTATCTAAGATTCAATAAATACGGTACATATTATCTAGGGTAATCGAAATATATTTATATATATATGTTCGAGTATAATAATATTATATGTAAATGATGTTATTATTTCATATTAGTTTTAGTATTTAATTTATTAGATAAATTAAATAACTAGTATTAATATTCAGATTTGATTTATGAAGATAAATTAAATCGGTTGGCACATTATTTGGATTAATTGAGTGGATTAATACAGATTCAGATATGGAAATTTGAATTAAGAATTCATTCTAAAAGTTTCCATTATAGCCCACATGAGTTATATATATAAGATTAGAAAACTCATGAAAGGACGAACGGACGAAGCTTGGGAGTGAGCAGCCAGAAACCCTAAAGAGACGCAAGAGGCGCTAACATGCGATTGTGTTGGGAGTGTTTGTGTGTGGATACTGGTAGAGGGAGGCAATTAGAAGCGTCGGCTCCTCGTGATCGAACAAATCCTTTATCTAAAAAAGTACTCTCTAACTACTTGATCTAAACGTCGTTGATAGATCCTCTATCGGGATTAGAAATTTTTCTACTGCGTGTATGTTCTAATCCCAACAAGAATAGCCCAAAAATATACCTTCATTAGATTTGGAATAGAATTTACCTAAGTTTTCCTTACCATTGTTGTAAATGAAGCATTTACGCCTAAAGATATGAAGGTGACGTATGTTTGGTTTTCTTCCTTTGTACATATCACATAGAGTTTTTCCAAGAACTTTTATGATGTAGGCACGATTTGAGATGTAGCATGCAATATTCATGGCATCTACTCATAAGACTTGAGACACTTCTTTTTCATTCATCATAGCTTGTGCCATTTCAGTGAGTACTCTATTCTTTCTTTCTACAACTCCATTTTGTTGAGGAGTTCTAGATGCTAAAAAGTTATGATTAATTCCATGTTCCTCACAATAATCTCCAAATACTCGACTATCAAACTCACCACTGTGATCTATTCTAATAGACACAATTGAACAACCTTTCCCATTTTGGAACTTTCTAGCAAATATAATGAATTCATCAAAAGTTTTATCTTTGGATGGCAAAAAGATTGTCCATATGGACTATTAGAAATCATCAACTATAACCAATGTATATAAATTTCCTCCAAAACTTTTCACTCTTGCAGGATCAACCAAGTCTATATGAATAAGTTGTAGAGGTTTTTCAGAAGACACATGATTCTTTGATTTGAAAGAGGATCTAGTATGTTTTCCCATTTGACATGCATCACAGACTTCCTTTTCATTTAAACTTAATTTTGGAAGTCCTAGAACTAAATCCTTTTTTACTAGCTTATTCAATTGTTTCATATTCACATGTGCCAATCTTTTATACCAAATCCAAGACTCTTCTGATTTACCAATAAAACAATTTATACTAGGATTAGAATTCATATCAAGAGTATAGCAATTACCATCCCTTGTAGCTCTCAATTTAATAGTGAGATTTTCCTTCTTGATAGGTAGGTCCTCTTTGTTGACAATTAAGCATTCCTCTGAGTCAAATATGATCCAATTATTCTTTTCAGCACTTTGACTCACACCTAAGAGGTTGTGGCAGAGACCTTCAACATGGTATACACCTTTGACCAAGGTTCCATTTGATCTTCCTACTTCTCTAATTCCAACTATCCTTCCACTTTGATTTCCTCCAAAGCTTACTTTGCCTCCATCTTTGGATTCAATTGTGACAAATTTAGCTTTGTCACCCATTATATGTCTTGAGCATCTACTGTCAATGTACCATTTATCTCTTCTAGGTGCTTTAAGACATATCTGCAAGTCACAAATCAATTCTTTGGTACCTAAGACTTTTTGGGTCCTCTAGTGTTAGTCAACCCTCCTTTGGGAATATAAGATCTCTTGGGAAGCCATTTGTATCCCTTAACCAAACCATGTTTCTTCAAGCAACATGAGGAAGTGTAATGTCCTTTTCTATTGCAATGATTACAAAACGCAAAGGGATTTGAGAGAAAATCATTTTTCCAAAAATAACTCAAGTAAGTTTTTCCTTCTTTCTTACTTTACCCTTTCCCTTCATCCTCACTAGCTATATATCCTATTCCAGATCTATCTCTAGTGACTTTTTGGAATTTCAAAATAACCTTCAACATTTCACTTCCTCATGTGAATTTTTTAACAATTTTGGTTAAGTTCTCATTCTTCCATTCTAATTGAAGACAATTAGAATAAGTAGATTAAGATTTGCTTTCAAAGTCCTTAACCTTTCTCTTATAAGTAATTAATTCTTTCACACCTTTAACAAATTCAAAATGTAGATCATTATATTCTATTTGAAGCTCATCTATAGTAGTTACCTCTTCAGAGTTTGAATCCTCATTGTGATCAATAAGACATATTTTCTTCCTTATCTACTTCGCTATCTTCATCTGATGAGCTACCACCCCATATTGAGTTGACATACGCCTTCTTCTTTCTAAATTTCTTCTTCTTTTTCTCTTTAGAAAGAGCAGGGCGCATTCAGCTTTGATATGCATAGGCTTCTTACATTCATAGCAAATAATTTGATCATTTTCTTTCTTTTGACTTGAACCTTTAAGTCTTCAGAATCTAAAGCCTTTCTGATATAACTTCTTGAATCTTTTTACAATCATTCCCATTTCCTCATCATCTATATCATCATCTTCATCTAGATCATCTTCTTTGATCACATTGTGCCAAGTCCCTTCTTCCTTTTCTTAGTCAACTTAGATATTTCCTTCTTAAATTTTTGTTTGCCTTCGTATTCAAACAAATCACTAAAGAGAGCAGCTACTGATCTCATGGACTCTTATCGAGCTTCTTTAATGGCAGTGACCTTTGCTTCCTAATCACTAGTAAGAATATTGAGAATCTTTCTCACTTGAACACATTACTTGTACGTCTTTCCCAATGCCGCAAATTGATTGATAAGATGAGTATATCTTAATTCAAATTCAACAATGCTTTCTCTGGACTTCATTCTAAGCAGATCAAACTATGTGGTAAGAGTATTGATTTTGTTTTCCTTGATGGCCTTGGTCCCTTTATGAGCAATTTCTAAGGCATCCCACATTTCTTTGGCCGTTGATAGATAGCAAATTTGAAAATAGTCCTTCTAACTTAAAGCACTTTGAATCATAAGAATGGCTTAGCTATTGAGGGTGACTAATCTCCTATCTTCCTTTTCAAACTCTACTGGCTTCTCTTTACATTGGTTTCACCTTCCATTTTCATAAGAACATAGTTACCACTCACAATCACATCCCAGAGACCAAATTCCATTGCCATATGAACACTTTGAACTTTGCTTTCTAGAAAGCATAGTCTTCTCTGCTGAAACCTGGTGGCCTTGTGATAGAAGCTCTATGGGTTGAATGCTTTCACCCAAGCTTGCCATTGATCTCTTCTTAGGTGGTTAAACCTTTAAATAAGAAGTCTAGCTTTACACTCAAGAGGGCGGTGAATTGGGTGTTATAAAAATTTTCCAAAGGCTCAAAACACAAAGACGTATACTGGTTTAGTCAAAACTAACGACCTATGTCCAATTCTTAGTATCCACTGAGTTCTACTAACCTCTAAGATTTCCACGGGCTCTTGGTGACATAGTACAAACTCAATTGACACTTTAAGAGATCACTCCCCCTTACAATGTGCAATCCAAGTCCCTATTCAAAGTCTCTCTACTTTGAATATCACACAATGAATTTCATAATGTAATTAATACTCTCTCAAAAGAGTTGAATGATAAACATTGAAGAACAATAATGAATTTATGACTATAATAAATGCAACACTCTCAATAAAATTTCCCTTTGATCCTTAGTTGTTGCTGTCATAAATGATCGAGCATTTATATTGTTCGAGGATCTAATGACTGTCGAGGTTTAGTCTGTTTTTGTTAGATTCTCATCATTCCTCTAGGTTGTTTCTGTTGAGAGATAATGGTTTTTCTTCTCTCAGTAATAAATATAACCGTTGGAGCAAGAGAAAGTTGGTAGTTTGAAACTTTGCCAATTTTGGTTCATCATTAAATGCTTCTAACACAATGGTTATTCTTTGATGATTTGAGCTCGAGTGGCATTTGAGACTATTGCAACTTGTTCTAATACATAATAGAAGTCATTTATGAAGATTAGAAATAGCTGGGTACCAATAAAATAGTTTCTAAAGAGATTCAAAGAATTAACGCTACGATGCTTTGTTTTCTGGAAAATAAGATTTTTGAAATAACCTTGAGGTTTCCTGGTTTTCTCGAGGTATCCTTCATAAATAAAAAGAGATGATAATACTCAAGGATTTTGATTCAATAATACACATAGGATGTTTGAAAGCAATTTGTCCTCGAGGATTTCATAAACTAAAATTACCTTCAGGTTTGGAATTAACCTTGAGGTTTGAGCATATTAGATCACATCCTTAAGGCTTGAGTCTTAACTCAAAGTTACTTTCTGGAAATTGTAGTTCAGAATATACTTGAACCCTTAAGGTTTGAATCAAACCTTGAGGTATTAGGTTTTCGCAATAAGTAAATTAGAACATGAGAAATAGATTAAGTTTAATGAACTCACCAACTTTGAGGTTAATGTTTAACCTCAAGGGTTCTCTGATTTTATCCTAATAGCAAGGTTTTAGAATGCAAAGGAAGGTTTTAGAGAAACCTTGCTGGGTTGCCAAGGTTTGGTCAAACCTTGAGGTTATGGACTACCCTCAAGGTTTGTCCCATTTCATCAAGACAACAAAGTTTCATCCAAACCTTGCTCCAACAGTAAGGTTTGATGCAAACTGGCTATTGTTGAAAGGACCCGAAACCTTTAGGTTTATACTGAACC
>JBAGKO010151061.1:0-21136 GCA_037177275.1 Acacia concinna | reverse complement strand
TTGCTAAAGGGTACACCCAAACTGAAGGTGTAGATTACTTTGACACTTTCTCACCTGTGGCTAAAATGACTACATTATGCTTGCTTCTTTCCATTGCTACTGCAAAACATTGGCATTTACATCAATTAGATGTCAATAATGCCTTTTTACATGGAGATTTGCACAAGGCAATTTACATGGAACTTCCTAAAGGTTTTACTCCTTCTCAACCAAACCTTGTTTGCAAGTTACAAAAGTCCCTATATGGTTTAAAACAAGCTAGTAGGTAATGGTATGCAAAATTGTCTGTTGCTTTATTATCCTATCGTTATCTTACTTCTACCTCTGATCATTCTCTTTTTTACAAGGCTTCTTCTAGCTCTTTTACTACTATTTTAATATATTTGGATGATGTCGTTCTTGCTGGCAATGATCTTAATGAAATTTCTTTGATCAAGCAGTGTTTAGATACTGCCTTTACTATCAAGGATCTTGGAGAACTTCGTTATTTCCTTGGTTTAGAGCTTGCTCGATCTAAATAAGGTATATTCCTCTCTCAACACAAGCTTGCACTTGAATTACTTGAAGATGTAGGGTATTTAGCTTGTAAACCTGCTAGTAGCCCTATGGACCCTCATCTGAAATTGTCTAATGATAAAGGCAACTTACTTACTGAACCTCTGATGTATCACAATCTTATTGGCAGATTATAGTGCCTTACTACTACCAGACCAGATTTAAGTTTTGTCACCCAACAATTATGTCAGTTCATGTCCAGTCTAAGGGACATCCATTTACAGGCAGCCTATTGTGTTCTTCGCTATATTAAATCTTCTCCTAGTGCTGGCATTTTTCTTTCTGCAGATTTTGACCTTACATTACGTAGCTTCAGTGATTCAGATTGGGGAAGTTGTGTTGACACACGCTGGTCTGTGACTGGTTCTGCAGTATTTCTTGGCTCTTATTTAATTTCGTGGAAAGCCAAGAAGCAAGCCATTATTTCTCGTTTATCTTCTGAAGCTAAATATAGGGCCTTGGCTTCTACCACATGTGAATTACAATGGCTCATTTATCTGTTAAATGATTTTAATCTCAGTCATCTTGATCATGCACTACTCTATTGTGACAATCAATCCGCCTTTCATATAGCATCTAATACCACTTTTCATGAGCGGACTAAGCATATAGAACTTGATTGTCATTTGGTCCGTGAAAAGCTTCAGGCCAACATCATCAAACTCTTACCCATCCGGACTGCTAATCATCTAGCTAATGTATTCACAAAACCCCTTCACCCAACAAGGTTTCATGAGCTCATTTCCAAGCTGGGCATGCGCAACATACATGCTCTAGCTTGCGGGGGGTGTCAAGTGTAACTTAATTGTATTCTTAATTAGTTATAATTAGCTTAGTTTGTTATTTGTTAAATGTGTCCAGCTGTACATAGTTTGTTATGTAAAATGGGTTAGTTGCAGTGACTCCACTTGTATATATTAAAGGTTATTCATTAATGAAAGTATTCAATTTTCTTCCTAATTACTTTTTGTTTCATTTACCTTCATCACTAACACATCCAATAAGTTTACATTCTATGTTCAGTGCTTATGTGTTTATTACATACTATTCCTCAAAACGCAACACTAGGTTTAACGAAATAATTGGGCATTTAATCATAAAACAATCATAACCATCAAATTTGGGGTTTTGCCTTTTTCTATTTTTTCAACATAAAATTGTGCATTTGCCTCATCAAGATTCAAACGATGTTAGGCCATAATGTAAACAGGGTTTTGTAGTTTCTTATAACGGAACAAAAATTAGTAAGCTAAGGAATGGATCTATGTTGCATCGTTGCTCTTCTGAATGGGGTAAAGGAAAAAGGACACCTCTAGTTATGCTCAATCTTATTATATATTAGACTGCATCTTTCATGAGGTTATCCTTTTTGTATCTATCAATAAATTTTTGTTATAATTATCTTGTTGATGACTTATGACTTTGACCCACAATTGCCTCATCGTACAGTTTCAAATTAGAAAAATAGAAGGCAAAACCTCAAATTGAATGTTCAATATTGTTTTATGATTAATGGCTCTAATACTTTCACTAAACCTAACGATGTGCTTTGAAGAATAGTATGTAATAAGCACATAAGCGCCAATCATAGAATGTGAACTTTGCATCCAATAGTTTTCTTTATACATGTTCAAAGTTCAAATCATCTCAAATTATTTTTCACTATTTTTCTTCAATAAAGGCCACAAGGATAAGAAAGTATTAAAAAAATTGGTTTCGGTATGGTTGTTTTCCTACCTATATTTTAGGTAGGATAGGCAAGGAGAACTCATCCCACTTAAACCGTTTAAATTTAATTTTTTTTTAACGTGGTTATTTTTAGATGGGAAAAATATTGAAAAAAAATTAATAAATTATCTTATTTTATATACTATATCCATTAATCTATATATCTTTTGAAAAGTCACATGAAAAAAAATTTGTGGGACGAGCTCTCCCTCCCCATCCAATTAATAGGTGGGGAAACTAGTTCCATTTTCATACATCCTTATATAAATATATTTAAGTTTTAAAATAATTGTTCTTTTTTTTTCAAACCTCATCTCTAGCATTAAACTTTTAAATACACACCCTCCACATCTAGCCATACTTGAAAGAGCAATGGCCTAATGCAAATGTTGGCGCCTTATGGGGGCTTGAATAAATATAATGAGTGAAAGGGATTGATGTGTAGCTTATCTAGAAGTTGGTTTTAATTTTGGGTTAAGGTGCAAGAATATCTATAAAAAAAATTTTAAAAGTGCACTCAACACCATAAAGTCTTTTTGGGTACAAGGTGCCTATGACTTCGTAAAATGGGGCAAAAATGCATTCACCGTTAAATGGCACAAACTTCTATTTTATGGGACCCACATTATTATTTTTAATGATTATTTAGTTGGAAAAAAACACTCCCCTTCTTCTCTTTCCCATACATGTTCCCCTCCGATCAGAACTTTTTCCTTCATAATAGTTGTAGGCTTCAAAAACCAGCTTATAGGCCTAATTTGCAGAGACAGACCCAACTCAACCGAACGAGCCCAATTCAACAAATGAATCCAATGAATAAACATGAAAAGGATGCTTAAGTCAATATACCTTGGGTCATCGTAAAGCGTCTACCTTGGTACGACTATATGACCTAGTAAGACAGGACAACTACTAATCTGAAGAAAGTAGAGCGCGTGCATCCCTCAACAGAGAGAAATAGAACATGGTGAAAGAGCCGTTAAATGAAGCTTAGTCAACACATGAATCCCATACCACAAAAGTAGGAACAATGTTAACAAACCCAGATGAGCATCACAAAAATCTAAGAACAAAGGGCCACAGGGATCACATATAAAACTCCAAGTAAAGGAGATGAGGATAAGGATCTCAGACTCCATAAGACTAAATTATTTGTATTTCACCAGCGATCTTACTCATATATACCATGAGTTTATTGTACCATCTATCCATGCCAGTTCTATCAATAATATTCAATTTGATTATAGTATTTCACCATATTTTCTTCATATCAAAGTTATGTTGTTGGTGAAATTTTTCCTATTAATATACTTGCACGAAAATTTGCTCAAACAACAGTTATAGTTTGAACACCATTCTCCGTAGATGCATTCACCTGATTCATCTAGCATTCTTTGACAGTTTGAACCTCTGTAAGAATTTGTTGCTGCTTTGCTCAACGTGGTACTAGTCATTCTTGTCTTCTTTCTTGATGTTCCTCTCGCCGCTTCTTTGAAGCACCCTATCATCTTCAATCTCCACCTTCACCTCCTCCTCCTCCTTCATCCCAATAAGACTAGCCTTGAACATATGGGCTTCTAGCATCCCCTTTCAACCAATTCAAGTGCCCACAAATGTATAGTTTTCATGAGAAGAAGTTGAAAGAGCAGAGGGAAAAGGGAAATCCTTGAAGGGAACCCAAATGTCAAGGGAGAAAGGATTGAATACATTGCCCCTTCTAATACTGTGGTATAAGGAATTTGGAATCAATGACATTTTTTAATATTAGAGCTTGAGCAAAGATAATAAAGGGAGCGTAGAGAAGAAAATGCTTAGGATTGCTCTCTTGCACTTGATCACTGAAATTGTCAATGTTTCTTTATATGGGACATAAGGAAGGAATACATTGGATATTTAAAGCCAATAAGAGAATGCCGAGAAGGGTCAGGTGAATGCTTCCATAGAGAGTGGTGTTTTGACTATAACTATTCTGGAAGAGGAGGTTCTAACTGGAGAGGAATAGAGATAGGGAAGAGATGGAGGGGGTTTGTTTGTTTTATTTTCAATTAAATCATCATTCAAAGAATAATAATGCGAGTCTCACAAAATAGAAGTTTGTACCATTTAACGATGTGTGCATTTTTGCCCTATTTTATGAAGTTAATGGGCACTTTTGCACACAAAAAAAAAGTTTATGGTACTAAATGCACTACTAAGAAAATTTTATAGGTATTTTACACCTTAACCCCTTAATTTTTATACAAACATGATCTCCGCCTATTCATGATATACAATGTTGTCAACAAATTTACCTTAAAAAGAAGAGTCAATTAAATCTTTACTGCCCGTTTGGGAGGTAAAAAAATATATTTTCAAGTACTCTTTTACATGTTGGGACAAAACTACTCTGATATATTTATCTCAAAAATCACCTCTTAAAAACTAAAATAAATAAACATCTTAAATTTATAAAATTTACTTGTTTGACTTTTATTAAATAATGTGATTTTTTAATATGCATTTGATATCCATCACTTCTTTTTCTCTCTTGCAACATAAAAATGGTAAACAATAATCAAGGGTCAAGGTATAAAAATATACATGTGATTATTCCCTAAAAGCGTCCAGTAGTAAGTGCTTTTTTTAGGTGTAAAAATAGACATGTGGTTATAAAATATGAGTAAAAGTAGACATGTGATTTTAAAATAGGAGCAAAAGTCACATTTGTCGTTAATGTCAAAATGTTGACCGTTAAATATAAATTTTTTTACTAATATTGATGACTTGGATGGTGACTTAGCTTTGATTTATAATTTTGAAAGATGTAAATCCCCAAATCGGCTTGTATGGTGACAGGCTGAGTGGAAAATCTGAAGGCTTTTTGAGCTAAAAGTTGAAAAGAAGGAAGTAAAACTAGGGGAGGTTAGTGGGTGAAAAATCCAAAGTCACTTTAAGTTGAAAGTTGGAAAGGAAGAAGCAAAACTGTGGGCAGTTAGTAGAATTGTCAATCATTATTTGGGAATTCCTAACCTCCAAAATTATAAATTAAAGCCAAGTTACCATCTAGATCATCAGCATTAGTCAAAAAATTTATATTTAAAGGTCAACATTTTGACGGTAAATGTGACTTTGGCTCCCATTTTATAATCATATGTTTACTTTTGCTCATATTTTATAACTATATATCTATTTTTGCATCTAAAAAAAGTACTTGTTGCTGAACGTTCCTGAGAAATAATCAAGTGTGTATTTTTGCACCTTGACCCCAATAATCAATTACCCCATCAACTTCTTATATTTTGGACTAAAATTTTTTATAGCAAGACTTCATGTATTATAGATAAAATGAAGTTTTACTTAATTTTTTAAAAATAGTGTTTTCCCTAAAATACTTGAGGACTCGTGTAATTTTGAATGGGAGCCAGTAACTTGACCATAATTTTCTTAGTATCAATGTTTTGGATATTTTCACAATTTAAATTTTGAGCTAAGGGGTAATTTTATTTCAGAAATTTTTACTAGAGGCAATTTTTGATTAACCACCAATCAAAATTAATTAGACAATGGTAGGTGCAAAATTGTTCATTTTTAAAATTTTTAGGATAAAATTACCTTTTAACCTTTGAATTTTTATATGAAGAGAAGAGCCCATTAAAATAAAGAATACAATGCACTTGACCTTTTCTTTTTGACCTGAACAATAGACTTGACTTGAGATCAATAAAATCTGCACAATGACTACGGTCCAAGTTTGATGCATGCCATTATAATGTCAAGGGAATCTGAGAACCACGCATGAAAGTGTTTTAAGTATATCACATGGCATCCTTTTAAGATTCAATATTGTGGTTTCATTCTAATCTGATTCCTTAAAAAGGGATATTTTTTAAATAAAAATATGCAGCTTTGAATATTACATAACAATATATACGGACGGACACAACAAGCTAAATTTTATGTAAAATCTTTGTTCTTTTCCTATGTTCCTCACGATAGAAAACGACGGAACCCAGAAAATGATTCTAACTGTTTGGCATCTGGTCGATTTTTGACAAATCCATCTTTTCTTTTCCTATCTCAACGGGATTCCATCAAAAGAAAATTAAGAGTATGCTACTCCTTCCAGTCCTAATTATAAGGGCATTTTAGAGAATCTTAAAAAATCCTAAAAAAGTTAATTATATTACTTAATCGTATCATATATTGTGTTTATTACATTATATATTAGTTCATAAGTCAAACAACATAATTTGAAGAAACATGGTAAATTTTAATATCTTAAAATAATGTAATTAACTTTTTTAGAATTTTGTTAGGATTCTCTAAAAGACGCTTATAATTAGAACCGGAGGAAGTATAGGTCTTCTGTTGATTTTTTTAGAGAATCCTAAGAAAATCTTAAAAAAGCTAATTACATTATTCTAAGACATTAAATTAGAATATCTATAGATATAATATTATATAATATATTGCTCAGTCATAGATGCCTATGATCACATGAAAATATTTTAAAGGATAATATTTATTATTGCAAACTAGGATATTTATATGGATATTTTATTTTGATACATCGAAAGCAAATATGAAGAAACATAAATTGATATTTAACCATCAAATTCATTCAACATTGTTACTCTCGTCTTCCTCTCTGCCGTGATCTCTAGCTCACTTTATAGCCATCTCTGTTTTTCTCCCTATCAGTAGCTCAATGTCTAGGAATATAGTTAAACTTTCAAGTCTTGGTCAACAATCTCTATTTGTCTGCCCTATTTTGTTATGCTTTACTTCATGCCAATATTAATATCCTTTAGGTGAGTCCGTGCCTTCTTACATGTTACTTTGGGTTTTTGTTAGAATTCTTTGTTGTGAATATACATTTGAACAAATGAAGCAATGGATTAGTGATTTATGGTTGGTAGTAAATTAGTGAATTGGTTAATCCATATAGAAGTCTAAGTACATTGTAATTCCGGATTTTTCTGTTGGCAAACTGGTTTGAACTATCTGTGGATGTATGTGACTTAAGCTTTAACTCATTATGGTTTGCTTTGAGGATAAGTATTTGATTATTTTTGTTTTATTAATAAATGTGTAAATCAAATATGAGATCGCTACAAAGCTTTCGGGCTTGAATTTATAGGAAGCTAAAATGAATTTGGTCAATTATATGTTTGGTGGTCATTAAACTCCAGCTGGTTTTGTTTTTCTTTGAAAAAGAAATCTATTTGCAAAAATACATTGAAATCTTGTTAAATACTTGACTAATAATACTTTGTTGAATTGTTCCAGAGAGAAGGACTCGTTCAGATTTTGAAACAAAGAAATTAAACATTACAATATCAAGGATATAGGATTTTTAAATGAATGGTGGTCACTACACTAAACACGTCAAAAGGACAAAAAAATATGTACACATATCCCTGTCCAATAATATGGTATGTTGCAATTGAATTGTGTGTCAATTGTAACTAAGATACAAAGTTAGTTTGACCAATGTTGGCCTCCAATGTTTTGTTGCATAATGAGGATATATTTTTGTATATGCTTATAACTTGTTTACATTGAATTGTATGTTTATGAAAGAAATTAGTAATAGTATGATGATAATATGTTGCTTAATATTTTTAAATGAAGAGCTAATATGTGTTGTATGGCTTCTGGTTTGTCCCTCTCTGTCTCTCTAGTATTATGATTCTGTTACCAAGCATGGTATTGGTTACCCTGATGCTTGATGGTTAGAATACTGATTAAATACCATAGTTTTAACTATGTTAAATATTCAGATGAACTTGCATGGAAGTTCTTTGACTATGTTATCCCGAAATAATTAACTGACTAACTGCTGATGTGCACTTAATTTTTTTGTTTTAAAAAAATCTAAAGTGTTAGGCGATTCACTAGGTTCACTAGCTCCTACTCCTATACAATATTTTAGCCATGGTTAGTCATGCTTATGGTTAATGCTGCTCCAAAGACAGCTAATAGCACTCTTGGCTAGGACCGCTTGGCTATTAAATCATTTTAACTATCCTAAATAATTTCTAAAAACCTAATCCTAATTATAATTACATTCTCATATCATTTCAATATGACAAAGAACAAAAAATCTAGCATGAAGGTAGCAGAGAAACATAATTTTTTATCAATTACTTTCAATCGCAGTTGGATTGTAAATATTGTTATTCAATAATAAACAAGTGATAAAACGAACAAACATGTATGTAATTACATGAAAGGAGGATAATTTTATAATCTAGACATGTTTTGCCTTCTGCCCTTCTTGTTTAGTAACTTCATATATAATATGATTTGGACATTTGCTAATTAAACATGTTAATCTTGTTGTGTAACTTCATATATTAGTTTTTCCTTCTTGTTACTGACTTATTGCTGATCAGTGAGTGTTTTTTTTAATCGTGGTATTTGATAGTGGAATAGTGTAGATGTACCTAAATTGTCATTCTAAATTGCATAATTTATATAGTTGCAAGCAAATGAATGGTCCAAATAATGTGGTTGAGATTGAGATAGAAGGAGAAAGGAAGTATAACAAATATGTTGTCCCCTTCAATACGCGATGCTCCACAAGAAAATTGAAGGAGCTGGCTGCTGTTGTTAATAAGAATATTCCTTTAAAGCAAATGGTTGATAAGATAGGATTTGGACATCTGCTAAATGTCGAGTGTAAGAAGATTCCTAAACATGCATGCATGGAGTTAATGCGTGTCTATGACCATCCCACAAAGCAATTGACGATAAGGGGGCAGATTGTAAAAATTACACCTAAGGATGTAGAGATGACTTTGGGCTTAAGAAATAAGGGATTGAAAATGAGTGTTGAGAGCAATGCCAGTGCTCTGCAGTCCATGAAGAAAAAAATCTGCCAACTCTGCTACAAGGACATCTTGGACATAATGAAGAAGGGGAAGGAAGATGATAAGTTTGAGTTCTACTTTGTTCTCTATGTGTTGGGAACTTTTTGTCCTACTGGGAGTGCAAATGTAAGTGATAAGTTGCTGAATGTAATGGTTGTCACAAACAAGAAGTGGGACGAGTACAATTAGGCAACATTTGTGCTTGATGAACCTAGTGATGAAGTTGAGCAATTTAAGGCGGTTATAAGCAAACAAAAGGCTAGGGAGGAAACTGTCAGAGGCTGCATTTATTTTTTATTGGTACTTGTGTTTTTAATTTGCATGGTAAATGGCATAATGTGAATTGTATTAATTACATGCTCATTTTAACTAATGTGTTTTATTTTTCTATCCATATCTACTTCATTCAATTCTACACATTAGAACAAGTTGATTGGAGTCCACAAGATGCCTTTAAACATTAGGATGACGGTGCAATGAAGGAGAGATTAAAGATTAAAAAGAGAAGCTGTCACTAGGGGTGTTTTCGAGATAGGATGGGATTAGGAAATGTCATTCCCAATCTCGATACCGAAAAAGGCTCAAGAAGGGAAATTGTTCACGATCCTGATCCCGAATTTTTTGATTGGAGATCAGGAAATTCCTGAGAAAAAAAAAGAGAGAGCACTATGTAAAAAGTAAAAAAAATAATAACCATTGCAAAAAAAGTAAAAATAAAGGAATAAGAATTTATTCTCTAACATAAAATAAAAGGAGCATTAGTTTCCTCAAAAAAACATACTTAAAAAAATTTTAAGCCTTTGATTTTTATGACATGAATCTACAAAAAAAAAATAATATATGCATTACTTTTTTATATTAAGTGTTATCTTAAAAATAACAATTATAAAAAATTAGTAGGAACACTTATTTAATTAATGTTGAAAAATAGAAAAAATCAATGGTTTTTAACTTAGTGGTACTTAGATAATTTTAGGAATTTTTTTTAAAAAATATATTTTTGGGATCGGGAAAAGTTCGGGATCGGGAAGTCCCATTAGTGATCTCGATCCCGATCTTTTCGAGACAGGATTTTCCCTATCTCGATTTGCTCGAGTTCAAGATGGGAACATTGGGACGGGAAAATGTTGAACACCCCTAGCTACTACAGCATTTTATTCACTCCTGTCATCCAACTATCTACCCCTTCAACACAAACACCTGTAGTATTATCATTCCATGAGCTAATGAGTAGTACTCGTAAAGTATTTACATGTTCATAGGATAATAATATGTTTTCTTACACTTTGATTGGTAGGCAATAAAGGAGTTGTATATGAAAATTGATAGTGAGGTGAAGACAGCAATGAATGCAGCAACATCAAGAATATAATTGTTTGTAACAAATGAATTGAAGGAGTTCGAAAAGAAAATGCTTTATAGAAGAGTAGATGTGGAAGGTGTAAACGCTGGTACTGTTGAAGAATAAAGTGCTGGAAAAGTAAGTGAAGATGACAAGTACAAGACTGAAACAGAAAGAGATGGACATAAAGGTGAAGATGAGATAGATGGGAGTGATGAAGAAAGACAGGGAGGAAATGAAGACAAAAATGAAATACCTGATAATAAATAAGATGGACCACGTCATGCAGAACATGAGATAAACAATATTGATAAGGAAGAAGATAAGGGAGATGAAGATAAAGATGAAGATGGGACAGAAGATAGTGATCAAGAAGAAGATGGAGGGGATGCAAATTAAGAGGGAAAGCAACAACCAAGGCAACCACATAATGTAAAAGAAAAGAGGCTAGCTATTGCATGAAGTCCAAGTACTAAGTAGAAGATCTAAGAGAGTTAAAACGACAGCAGTCAAATCACCATTTCTACCCACAATCCTTAGAACGGACTAACTGATTAAGAAGGAAGCATTATGCACATAATGCTTTAAGTGATGTTCAAAAGAGGATGGTGTGTTGTAAGTATTGATTAACTGTTTACAGTTACAATTATAGGCCAATATCATTGTACAAGATATACATCAAATATTGCCTTCATTTTTTGTGCAAGACATTAGTACAAATTTATGATTATCATGAAACACGGTGGGAGTTGAAGGAGCTCGGTCCAAAAAGGTTATCAGCAACAGGGTAGCCTGATGTGTTTTTTTTTTTAGCACTTGTTAAAGCATGAGACTAAAATTTTGATTGATTTGGATGCAGATGGTAAGTTTTGTTGTAAATGTGTTTAAAGGTAACCAAAAGGCATATAAGTCTAAAGCCAAGAGACCCATATTTGACTTTGACTTTATGATAAAGTTGTTACATGATAAGAGAAGATGGGCAGCAGACAAAGTCAAGAAGCAAATATTTCCACATCACCTTAGTTACAATTTGTCACGTTGTGATTATGTCTTTGGACTACACCTTTTTGTTGGTCATTAGTTCTACTTCTCTGTTAAACCAAAGACGCTAAAGGTCTTTGTCTTTGATTCTTTGAGAGGAGGGGATGACCAAAATGCTCCCAAGAAGATCATTTTTATCCTTCGACTAAACAACCAAACACTTGTGGAATTGTATGAACTTATGGTTGAGTTTAGGAAGGATTTGCTATGGTGGCTGGCTACTCATAAGAAAAATCAAGCATGGAGTACTATAACAAAAAGTGCTTCACAAGGCTAAAGGATAAAGGTAGAGATGATAATAGTAGCTTATTTTTGGCACTAACAATATTTTGATGTAATAGTAACTTTAATATCAAACTATAAGTTAGAGGTTTAGTGTTGTACATATGACAATTATTAACATGTTTAATGTCAATGTTGATGACACTTGCTGACCAACAAGTATATTAGCCTAATGATCATTTAAGATTTGCATCTTGAAGAATGGTATCTTGACTAGCCATGAACAAGTAAATGAGGCATATGAACAAGTAAAACACGGTTATGAACAAGTGAAAAATTCTTATAACGGATGCCCTCATGCATGTTTATTATCAAGTTCTTGTAGGCCATGAACAAGTCAATCAAGCATATGAACAAGTAAAACATGGTGGTGAACAAGTGAAAAATTCTTACAACGTGCATATGAACAAGTAAAACATAATGGTGAACAAATGAAAAATTCTTATAATAGGTGCCCTCATGCACGTTTATTAACAAGCCCTTATAAGACATGAACAAGTCAATCAGGCATATGAACAAGTAAAACACAGTAGTGAACAAGTGAAAATTTTTTATGATGGGTTCCCTCACACAAATTTATTGTTAACAAGTCCTTATGAGTTATGAACAAGTGAATGAGACATATGAATAAGTAAAACACGGTGGTGAACAAGTGAATTTTTTTTACAATAGGTGCCTTCATGCATGTTTATTAATAAGTCCTTGTAAACTATGGACAAGTGAATGAGGCTATGAATAAGTAAAACACAGTTATGAATAAGTGGAAAATTCTTACAATAGTTGCACTCATTCACGTTTATTAACAAGTCCTTATAGGCAAAGAAGCAGTCATGCACATTTATTAACAAGTCCTTGTAGGCTATGAATAAGTCAATCAAGCATACAAACAAGTAAAACATGATAGTGAACAAGTGAAAAATTCTTACCATGTGTGCCCTCATGCACGTTTATTAACAGGTCCTTGTAGGTTATGAACAAGTCAATTAGGATAGGAGCAAGTAAAACACGATGGTGAATAAGTGAAAAATTCTTACTACGGGCGCCCTCGTGCATGTTTATTAATAAGTCCTTGTAGGCAATGACCAAGTCAATCATGCATATGAGCAAGTAAAACACGGTGGTGAACAAGTGAAAAAATTTTATGACGGGTGCCCTCATGCACATTTATTAACAAGTCCCTGTGGGTTATGAACAAGTGAATGAGGTATACAAATAAGTAAAATGCGGTGGTGAACAAGTGGAAAATTCTTACGACAAGTGTCCCCATGCACATTTATTAACAAATCCTTGTGAGCCATGAACAAGTGAATGATGCATATGAACAAGTAAAACGCGGTGGTGAACAAATGGAAAATTCTTACAACAGGTATCCCTATGCACGTTTATTAACAAGTCCTTATGGGCTATGAACAAGTGAATGAGACATATGAACAAGTAAAATACGATTGTGAACAAGTGGAAATTCTTATGACAATACAAGTCAACACCCTTCGTGAATCATTGTTGCTGACTCATAAACATGTCAATTACATCTATGAACAAGCAGAAATCAGCTGTGAACAAGTTTACTTGATATTAAAACAAAAGTCTAATTTCTTAAAAGTATTCCCCCATATACAATAGATTACAATTGCAAATAATTTCATAATGGTACTTGAGATACTTTTACACCAAGTACCATCCTAAAATTAAAATGTCATTTACAAAAGGTCATCAAAATGTCATACTATTTTGATAACAAGCTTCTATCCCAACCAACCAAAAATATTAATTTGGGATATACATATATACATAATAAAGAACCTTTCCCAACCATCCAAAAAATATTGACCTATGTTATAGCTTCATATAATTATACACACTACAAAGCTTCTATTAGAACTAGCAAAAAGTTGTATGTTTTAGAAAATAGAACTACAAGGATTAGGGTTCTAGCAAGTCTTCTTAGTATGACTAGCCTCACCACATCTTAAACAATGATACACAACTTTACCTTGAAATTGGGATTTAATCCTATGGACTCTTGGCATTTTTGGAGAACGAGAGGTCAATGGTGGATGCAACAAGATAGTTGATAAGTAATCATTGTATCTGAGCGTGTATGGTCTGAGAATGTCATGTGTCTCAACTGGAATATTAGCTTTTTATAAATTTTTTCCTAACTAGAGGCTAAGAAGAAATCCTCAATATACGCATAAATATTTCCATATATCGCATTGATTGCAGCACATACGTGTGAGCATGACAAACCTGACATCTCTCAAGCTTTACAAGAGCATTCACGTAATGTCAGATTCAGATGGATATCTCTTTGTTTAGTTCTCGCCCTAAATATGTTCATTCCATAATCTTCCACATGAGTTTTTTTTTTCAAATTTTGCCACATTCAACATCAATTTGGCCTCTATATTTTGCCCATACCATTTCTTTAAGTACTCATAGCTAATGTGCTCTTATGCATCTGTCGAGCTAATTTTTCCCTATGCTCATGAATTCAAACAACAGTGTTATACTTCCTTTCTTTCACAAGTCAAGCATTAAAAAACTCAACGATATTTTTCGTTATATTATCTCACCTCTTGTAAGGAAAACTTGCTTTGTGCCTAACGATCTATATCACCTTTGCTTCGAATCCATTGAGCCAACTCGCTATTAAATAGCTCCAAATTCACCATGGCTTTATTAAATTCATTGGCCTTTCTTTCATAAGCAATTGTGTCAAGGTATTTCAATACATCTTCTTTGGTTTGTTTGCTGCTCTTTCTCTTCCCCCTTGTAATTTTAAGGAACTCAGTGTTATAGTCCCCCTTCAAATGTCGATAGCAATAAGCATGTCTGTCTAAACCAAATATTACTTGAATTGCACCTATTATGGCATTATGTTTGTAAAAAAACTATTGTCAACTCTAAAGATCCTATTATTCCATGATATTTTGTAAGAACTAAGACCACTCATCAAATGTCTCCCCACCACAATAGCATATGCAAGAGAAAATAACTTATTGTCTGCATCATATGCTTGAGCTCCCAACAAAATACCTTTATATAGGCCACTCAAATGATAACCATCCATAGAGATTATAGGTCGAGCACCTTCCAGAAATCCTTTAACACAACAACCATAGACAATAAATAGTTATTCAAATCTATTGTTTTTTTATCCAACCTATGTAGTCATAATATGTTCATTAGTTTCCTTTAACTTGTCACAAATACAAGGGTTATGCATATATGACTTCTATGGATGACCATGAATGTGTACCAAAGCTTTCTCTTTCGCTCTATATGCTTGCTGGTAGTTCAGGCTAACACCATACTCTCTTTCTAGGTCTCGTCTTATTTCATTTGGAGATTTATCTACAGTAGACCTCAAATCATCCATTATAATTGCTAATGTGAGTGTGCACCTCATGTTGTGGGGGACAACTAAGTTGTCTTGAGCATAATGAATGTGTCCACTATGAAATTTTCTGACTGATAGGAATGGATTCTTTTTATCCATGCTATATGTAGCCATATTCCATAGACAACCATCATGTAACACCTTATATCCAATAGCTTCACATGAGTGCAAAAGAGTAGTGAAATTATTTGAGTCCTGATTTAAAAAAACTTTGAAAAACGTTTATAAATTCCAAAACTATCTCAGGAATTGAACTTAGAATTTGAAAGGATTTTTTTTGTCTTAAAGTAATAAAATTTCCTCAAAGAATTTCACAAATATTCATTATTTCATTAAGTCTCATCGGCTCTTCTCTTTTTCATTCCAATCTCATCAAACATGTATATGCGATTCTCTACTTAGTTCTCATGTGTTTGTGCCATAGTTAATTTATTAGTAATTGGAAGCATTATCGATCTAAATTATCCAGTTAGTCTTATAATAGCCCATTTACTATTCTATATGCTTTACTAGTTCGATTACAACACCATTACCAGGGTTGTAAGTTATTTATATGATAGGTTACCATACTTTACCCTCATCATGGTTTCAAGCCATTTACACCATATACAAATCAAAATATCCAAAATATTTCAAAACAGACAACCGGTAAAAGATTAAAGTATTTCTACTCTAGCTCTAGATGTCCGCATTTATCTTCTTACGCTTCGAGCTACCTTCTTGTACAATAAATTTGTTTATGAAAAAGAGTGAGATTCAAAGGAATCTCAATAGTAACAAATAGCCAATCATATAGATAAAACATTATAAAACATGCCACACAGTCATCATATAACAAAATTATCACAACAACATTCAGTGCATAACATGAAGTTCACATATCACTATAGCGCTAGGTATATCACAAGGCCCCAAGTGATACCCATGCAATAGGCCCTAGGCATCAACTTGTGCATCACAAAACATTATATTGGCTTGAGTGTCTACCCGTGCAATAGGCTCCGGGCGACTACCCCACATAATTAGAACATTTTATTGGCCTAAGTGTCTACCCTGCAATAGGCCTCGGGCGACCACCCTGCATAATCAGAATATGCTAGACAATTCATGATGAATACAAAGACATGTAGTGTATCTTATAACATATGAAAGATAAAGTTACTATCTGGCTGCTTCCCTTGAGTAATGTCCAATTGTTTGTCTATGCTCGGGCAAGTATTAAGCTCTGGACAGCTATTTAGTCATATAATTTAAAATTTACAGACAATGTGTTATTATTTTGTCCAACACTTGCATAATCCAATTACTCAAGTTGGTTGTCATTTGGGTTAGTACTTAGATCCAACTAAGTAGCTAATGGGCCCATTAAATCCGTATGGCTTAATGCTGGCAGGATTTTTAATTCAATTTTAAAAAATTATAACTAATTCTGCAAACCTTCAATTTGTATGGTTCAAATCCCTATATGACTCTCATTAAGTCTATTTTATAGGAAAAATGTTTACTCCTACATTTATCATTCATACAATCTCATATTTTGTCTTTATCTACTACTGTCACAGGACAACATCCAGAATCATTACCAAAATTTAAAAATCTATATCTCCTACTGTACTCATCCAATTATCACAAACTACCCATCCACTCCAAGCTCATTGGTCTACTTTATTTCTGGAAACTTTAATGGGATTGGAATTCATTTGGTCAGAGAAAAACATCTCACAATCAATCAGTATCTCATGAAATAACTTTTAAATTCAATGTCCAAATTCCAAAAATCATAATTAATTTTAAGAAACTCAACATAATTATCCAGCCCCTCTTCTCCTAATTTTCTTCTGGCTAAACATGATTCCAAGGATACACAAAAGATTAGAAGAGGTTATTGGAGGATTTAAAACAAGAACCATTGAATTTGAAGCTCAAACTTACCTAATGGCTTATGAACTTTCACCCTTCCTTCTTGCCTCCTCTTTCCCCATCTCTTTTCCTCTTGAACTCCCACTCTTTCTTTTCTCTTAGGGCTGCACAAAATAGGGCAGATTTCGGATTTTTGGACAAAATTTTCATCCAAATTTGAAAATTCATATATAATGATCTAGATGTCCAATTGAGGTGATTCCAAAGGTTATGTGACCCTTATCTAGTCTATTTTCAGGGAAAAATAATTTATTTGCTCAATTGGAATTGGAAATTTCCCAAGAAATTCGTGTTTGTATATTGCTCCAGAACTCAACGAATTCTACTGGGTAAACTTCAAAAAGTCATATCTCTTAACATATATATCCAAATCATACAAATTACACATCAAATTAAAGATTGACATGTCTAATTATATACTAAAAAAATTCATAATTTTTGGGCATCATTAACTTAGGTAAAAGTTATGTGTAACAAGGTTGCCACCAGTCCCTTTCTAGAAATCAGCTAGGACTTACTTGGCCTTAATTCCTATACCAAAATCTATCATTTTGTTCTTTTGATTAAATATTTACAAGGTCCACTGATTCCAAAATTTGGGATATAACACATCCACCGCACATTTCACAATAATTTAATCATTGCCGTTCTTCACAAATCGATAAGCAAACTTGTGTGTAAGTCTGTATTTGTACAGTGTTTGTCTAAATTCTATAGCATCACGAAATGTTTGGCCCCTACCGACGAATACTTTCTTTCACTTTGATGAATTCATTGCTGGTGTAGATGTTGGCAAACTTTTAATGGCTAAACTTTCTGTGTTAAAGTTTCTTTGACAACTTTGTGGCTTTATTGGTGTTGAAATACTTTATATAGATAAAGTCAAGTTTTCTGTCTCAAAATCCCATATAGTAGGGGTTATAGACCTTCCAGAATAAGTTCTAACAAAATGATCTATCGTGCATTCACAACAAAATTCAATAAGAAACAAGTTAATCTTATTTAAAAAAGACTACGAATTTTCAGTTTATAAACACGACATTTAATTGAACGTTAGTGAATATAGTTAACATCTTACTCTTGTGAATTGTCTAGTTGTCTTGCTTCATTCAAGCCTCTTCCATTTTTGCAAACATACACATAACCCCTAGTGTTGCTGTAGTCAATTAATTGGTCAACTCCAACATCATCCACAAGATCAAGTGTTGTATCCTATGCAAAACTAACTGTATACTTCATGTTGAGTACATTACATCATTACCATGCCACACATCTATTACTACCAATGTTTTCATTTCTTCATATCTCATCCCTTTTGTTATCAACCTCCCACTTACAATGCCACCCTCATATACTTCTTTTCCATCTAAGGTCTTCACATAATTCCCTCCAGCATGGAATATGCAAATAGTTGCTTCCTTAAATTGCTTGTTATATCTCCTGTTGCACATCATTGATATGTAAACATCAATCACTTAATAATTTCATTGCATGACAAAAAAATATAGCAATTCAACATCTATGATTTTCAAGTGTCTAACTGATCAAAAACAAGTGCAAGTGTTATCTAAATCAGATCAAGTTTTGGTTTGACAAACAAATAAAACAACTTCATGATGTTCAATTTTTCAAGTGTATAACTCATCATAAACAAATGTAAAAGTTATATGAACAAGATTAAGTTTTAGGTTGACAAATAAATAAAACAACTTCAATATGTCTAATTTGCAAGTGTTTAACTGATCATAAACAAGTGCAAGTGTTATATGAACAAGATTAAGTTTTGCTTTGACAAAGAAATAAAAACAACTTTAGTATGTTTGATTTGCAAGTGTTTAACTCATCATAAACAAGTATAAGTGTTATCTAAACAAGATTAATTTTTAGTTTAACAAACAAATAAAACAACTTTAGTATGTCTGATTTGTAAGCGTTTAATTAATCATAAACAAGTGCAAGTGTTATCTGAACTAGATTAAGTTTTGGTTTGCCACACAAATAAAACAACTTGAGTATTTCCTATTTCTTTGACAAACAATAAAACAACTTCAATATCTCTGATTTGCAAGTGTTTAACTGATCATAAATAAGTGCAAGTGTTATTTGAACCAAATTAAGTTTTGGTTTGCCACACAAATAAAACAACTTAAGGATTTCCTATTTTCAAATGTTTAACTCATCATATATAAGTGCAAGTGTTGTCTGAAACATATTAAGTTTTGGTTTGACAGACAAATAAAACAACTTTAGTCCCAAAACTTACCACACTACTTGCATGAATTAATTATAAGGAGAATCCAACTTCAACAATGACCCCCTACTGACTATCTAAAGAGTTCGGTTTGGAATGGAAAGAAGATACCCAAAAAGGACTGACCATATAACTTTCAATTGAGAGAAGATAGGCTCACAACATTTCACAGTAGACACATACTTGGACTGCATTCACTCTATCGTGCGTTTACCCTCTCTCCATTTGAGGTTTGGTGGTGGAATGGATGCTCTCCTCTTCACTTCAGTATTCTTCGTGTGAGGAAAGAGTTTTGTGATTTTTTGAATAATGAGCTGAGTTGTTTCCTTCCATTTGCATCGTCATTTCAGTTTTTCCCCATCTTTCTAAGAGGGGCATTAAGGTCTTTTTCCTCCAAAATTAATTTTAAATCACCCCCTTGGGATTGAAGTGAAAATTCATAATGTTTGGAACTGATTTGATATGAATTCTCATTTGTGGTCCCTGACTGAAATTCTCCCTTTTTTTTAGATGAGAAAAAAAAATTTATATCTCAATTTGACTAAATTACTTATGGTTATTTTTTTATATTCCATAACTACTCTTTTAACTTAACCTTCTTTCTTTTTAAACCAAACAAATTCTAAAGGTTAATTAAAAACCGTGTGTTATATTCAAGATCATAATTAACCTCTTAAATGTTTCTTATATCAACGACAGGATGAGTAATATTAACAACTAAGTTGCCGGGGGGGATCACTGCCAAAAATTGTGCTCATATCGTGATGTCTTTTTATAATAATTTTTTTATCTATTCAACATTATAAAATGTTTTGGCCGAAATATACATTTGTCTATTTAAATTTGCATCAAATTTCACTATAATCTCTTAAATTTATAGTGTTTTTTCATGCTTTAATCTTAACATAGTTAGTTTCATTAATGAAAAATGGTGACTCATGCTTAAATTTTATTCATTCGTTATAACTATTTTTAAAAAAATAAAAATGTTATATTATTTTAAAATTTTGTAAGTTTTAAGATTAAAGGAGTGAAGGCAGAACTAAACAAAAATTCAATGCAAACTTATATGATGAGTGTTTACTTTAGTCAAATACTCCCTCCTCCGGTATTAATTATAAAAGTCAATTGATTTTTTTAAAAAAAGTTAAAGAAGCAAAGTAAATTATTTAATCATATTATTTGTTATATTCTATTATATTATATATTAATTCATATGTTAAACAAAATAGTTTAAAAGAAAATAATAAATTTTAATAATTTAAACTAATATAATTAACTTTCTTAAATTTTTTTAAAAAAAGTGAATTATCATAAGAAAAAGCATTTGTACGCCAACATTGCGCATTACAAGTTTAGAGTACTTGTCATTATTGACAAAAAAGGTAAAATTGCATTAAAAAAAACTTATGGCACTTGGCATCACGAAAAAAAATATTGAATGAATAAAAGCTACTCATTGTTTGACTTAGTTTGAGGAAAAATTTTAAAAAAAGACATTAAAAATAGGGAAAAGACAATTCAATATAGCAAAATTGGAAAATATTAAATCAGTCTATTTTATACTTTTTTTTAGGTAATTACGAAAGTACTACTGAATTTTTTATAACACGAATTTCGTAATTCACAACACGAGTATTTAAATTAACAGCACCAGGTACTACGTATTTATAACTCACAGTATAAATACGTAGTACCTGGTGTTGTGAATTACGAAACTCATGTTGTGAAAAATTCAGTGACATTTTCGTAATTACCTA
>JBAGKO010150955.1:0-21140 GCA_037177275.1 Acacia concinna | reverse complement strand
ACCTCTTTACCATATTGACTTGATTGGTTATAAGTGTGATTATGGCTTGAATAGGCTTCTTGATTGTTCTTCCACCCAAAATTAGGATGGTACCTTGTGCCTGGATTGTAAGAATTTGGATAAGGATTCTACTCTCTTTGTGGCCTTCCATCCTTATTATTATACATAGCATTACAATCCTGAATTGCTTGTGGACAACACTCAGTTAGATGCATAGAGGATTGAAACAAAGTGCCACTTAGAGCCACTAACTCCCTTAAATGAGAGGCTTGCACATAGGCTACTTGAGGTGGAGCATTCAAATTGCACAATTTTGAAAGTTGAGCATTCATCGATGCAATTTGTTGAGCCAAATTCTCAATTTCTCCTCTATTCCCCCTAGGCACAACATTGACATTTCTAGCATCCATACTTTCGAATTGCTAGTTATTATTGGAGATCCTTTCAATTAGCTCTCATGCTTCATGTGGTGTCAACAACTGAATTGTCCCGCCGGCACTTAAGTCTAGGTACTTCCTATCTTGGCTCATAAGTCCATTATGGAAGTATTGGACTAGTCTAGCCTTTGGTATCTGATGATTAGGGCATCTTGATAATAACCCTTGGAAATGGTTCCAATACTCAGAAAATGTTTCATTCACCTCTGTTTTGCCCCATCTATCTCTTTAGTAAGAGAAGTGATTTTTGAGGCAGGAAGATAATTATCTAGAAAAGCACCTTGAAGGTTTGCCCAATATGTAAAAACATGTTTGAAATGGTAAGGAAGCATCATAAACCACTCTTTGGCTTTTCCTTCTAAATTGAAATAGAATATTTGTCTCAAGACTTCATCTATACAAATTCCCACCAGCTTCATAGAAGTGCATACCAACCTAAGCTCTTTCAAATATAGTTGAGCATCCTCTCCTCCCAACCCACAAAATTTAGGCAATCTACTCATTAAAGGGTTCTTAAGCTCAAAGTCGATGGTAAACTCAGGATATGCTCTAAATGGATTGACATTATCTGTATTAGACGTCAAGTCTCTGATGGCACCTATAATTTTGTTGAACTTCCTCATTAGCACCCCCACCCCTATCGTTAGGGAATGGAACATCCTCACGGTGGTCCATCACTAAATGATGATCAATGAAACCAATAGTAGAGGAAGAAGAACGTTCCAAAGCAGATTCTTCTAACACAGGAGACAGAGGTAATAAAATCCACAAATCCCCTTAGATAGGAATGAATGATTGAGGTGGACTACCAAACATGCACTAAGAGCAGCAGATTGTAGAAACTAAGAGCAAGACACAGATAGCTCTGTAACTGACAAAAATTCTCTGAATATCCCAACAATGGAAGATGTAGTCAAACCTAACTGAGAACACTGTGATACAACCCAACACTATCCCAGGAACCTGAAACAACCAGAACTAGATGGAAGAAGGATGAAGGCCTCTGATAGGGTTGGAATTAGCTCTGGAAGTTTCAGAACGGGTGCATACAAGGGTATAACAGACACTAAGCTATTAAAATGTCCAAGTAGGTAAAAAAAATAGGAACCACAAGCATGGACAACCCTCAATGACAGTGTCGAGGCCAGCACACAACCAGAGCAATCCCAGATATCTACCACTAGCACACAACAACTAAATCATCCCATACAGGGGAATCATCAAACAAAAGCGCAAGTGAGTTCCTATTCAGGAAACAATCCTAATATCCACAACTACCAAGCACCTACTCTACTAACAATTAGAAAATTTGGCACCTTGAGAGAGGGATAGAGGTGTTATACTAACAAAAATTACTCCCCATATGCTCCATGTAAGCTCCTAGCAATCTAGCCACATAGCTAAAGGCAAGAGTGCACTCTAGGGCTAGTAAACACAACAACAAGCTGCAAAGAATGGCTTCTTATAGCAGCTAACGATGTGAGAGTTCAAGGACAATAAGGATGAGTTCAAACTCCAAGAATTCAATTGTATATGAATTTCCAAAACAAGTAAGAACAATTTTGGAATTTTGAGAGTTTGCAAGTTCAAGTTGAATTTCAAGCACTTTTTAAAGTCTATCAAGAGTGAGCAAGATGCAACCAAGTAACACAATGAATTAGGCAATCAAGGGTCACAAAATTTTAGTTCAAATCAATGCAAATTAGCACAAATTTACATGAGATCAAACTTTTCCCAAAATTTAAAATGAGCAATGAAACAATCCACTTTGTATAGCTAGTAGCTATTGAAAATGCACAATTGAAATTAGGAATTGCACAAGTTTCAATAATTTGTCCAAAAATCACAATGATCAATGAGTGTAGTGATTTTGACTGTTGATCTCACAAATATGATTTACTACAGTAACTAGTCAGCAATGAAATTCCAAATTCATGCAATCTCAACTTACAACTTGTCCAAGTAATTCAGCAATGAGTTCAATAGGGCACAATAGAAATTGCAAAACCAGCAAGTAATTTAACAAGTAATTGAGCAATTGGGTAACCAATTCACTATAAGAAGCAATGAATGAATCAATTCAAACCCTTTAAGCTCTGTTAAATGCTTCAAGTGCACTTACAAAGCGAAAAGGATGCAAACAATTGCATGCGGGCAAACCTTGCACATGGAGTGTGGCATGTAAATTCATATGTTCAATGAAACAAGAAGCTAGGAGATGTTGCAATCTAAAACCAGCAAGATTGTGCCAAATTAGCCCAATGAATTTCAGGTTGGGAGAAAATGAAAGTTCAAATCAGCAAAAGTAGTAGAAGAAATCAGTTGGGCTTAGATGTGTATAGCAAGTTAGTATATGCACAATGGTTTGGTGAAGTAGTAGGTTCAGCAAGTAACAAAATCAGAGAAGGAAGCTACCAACTAATAATGCAACAGCTACCAATTGACAATGTAGTAAAGAGAACACTGAATTAATAGCGCAAAATCAAGAGAAGGACTCAGATGCAGCAAGTGCAATGAAAAGGCATCAGCAACCAATAGGGCAACTTATGCAAATCAGTAGAGCAATGAGAGAGAGGTCAGCTTACCAATGCCGAATTGATAAACCCAGAGCATAGTAGGTGTAACAGTAATCAAAAAGAGTAGTTACAATAGTTTAGCAATTCAAAGCTACCAACTTCCCACTTGGACAGATAGAAGTATGCCTGCAATTTTAGTTAGCAAACGGAAACTAAGCAGCACATATGGAATAATAACTGGAGCCAATATGAAGTCCAAAGCACCACTAAGACACTTAAAATGCAAAGATTCAAAAGGACAAGCACAACAACATAGAGGAAGGAGTAAAGAAAAGGCTAAGGCCACAAGGGACTTATACTAGCTCAAAATAAAAGATGGGGATGGTAACAAAACCAATATGCAACAAATTTATAGCCAGCAGCTCAATGGTGTACAAGTGGTTTTTTTATTGTTGTTCAAATGCCAATAATGCTTAAACTCAAAGTTTAATCGGGTGACATGCAAGGTAGCTTCATAAAGAATATATTGCTCAAAGAAATGCCAATATGTGTGGATAGTGGCGAAACACCAGCAAAACCAGAAATTTAGCCCAAGTTAGCAATATACCTTAGTACAAATCCCCCACACTATGCACAGAAGTTTAAGTAAAGGGAAAATGTCACAGCAAAGGAGGACAAGCAAGCAACAATTGTAATTGGACTTCCCAATCAATTTTCCAAAACCATAGGCACAAGTCTGATTTGGGTCAAAATAATTTTCAGAACAAGCAGTTGCAATTGGAATCTCAAGCTCAATGTAGGGCAGTTGGAGTAAAAAGCAAATTCAATTTCAAATCAAGCAAGTGTGGTTACTCAACATGATGCAAATTCCAAATGCAAAAGCTGTAACATCCCAATTTTTAATGAATTAATTAAATAATTAATATAGAAATTATAACAGATTAAATGCATATCACCCTAAACTAGAAAACTTATTCAAGATCCTAGAAATTAGGAAGGAGGAAATCATGGGATTTGTTTTGGTTCCTAATATATTAAGGATAAAAATTACACACACAGAGAGAGAGAGAGTGTTTAAAGTAGGAAGCTAGTTTAATTAATTATAAAGAGATCACAATATATAACATCTAGAAGAAAAATGTCATTATTCACACGGTAAGTACATGGGTTGCAACAAGTAATAAAGTAGTAAGTAGAGTATCGTTCCCACAAGGATTTTGCAAAACAAGTTATCAAACAAAAGGTTAGTGCATTCAATTAAGTTAAGCCAAGTAAATTTTTGGTAGTAAAGTGAATTTTGAAAAATTTTTGTAAAACAAAATATTGATATGAGTAAATGATTTTCTAACTTCAAGGAATCAAGATTCTAGGATTACTTCTCCCCTCTATACTTTATAAGGCCAATTAAGTCATCCTTAACTAGTTTTAATGAAACATCAAGTGTTTGACTAAGATTCACAAATATTGAAAAAGCTTTATCAAGTCAAAACTAACATATATTTTCAAATAACCCATCAATCTCTTGCAACAAGCCAATGAAAATAGTCATTAGGATCCAATATTATAATAGTAATACTAGGTCAATAGGTAAATCTCTTTTCTACTAACAAACTCTCCATTCAAACATGAATTTAAAGATTAGTATGATTTTTTCATAATTCTTTAAGCAAGATAATCTCTCTCAAACATCATCTAACTCTACAAATCAACCAAGTGGTGATCAAGCACTTAGAGGCATTAGGCACACAATAAGATCAACACAAAATACTTCATTAAATGCTAGAAAAGGGAATACAATACCTTAATCCATATAGAGGCTTAAAGCAATCCTAGAACAATAGGTTTAATTGCTCATAATCACAAAATAGCTACAAATATGCAAGAAAGTTAGAGCCATATGGAAAATAAAGCAAGAAAATGGAAGAAGAATAGGAAAAACCAAGGATTTAAGTCTTTAAGCTCTTGAAAATCCAAACCCTAGCTCCTAACTTGTGTTAGACATTGTCCAGCTGATTGCATCGAATTTTTTTTATGCTGGAAGGCACAAAAAAGTCAATTAACCAAAATATGAAATTCCAAATGACTGCCTTCTGCCTTATTTGAGATTTTTTTTTTGTGAAATTAGCTTATTTGAATTAACATCATTTCATGGTTATTTGCAAAAATTTCAATATGCCACAATAAACTCCATGTAAGATCCGGGCATAACAACACTTCTTCACCAGATCCCCACCTAGTTGGCCTTCTTCACCAAACAAATAATAATTTCTCTCTTCTTCAAAGCTCCTTCACTAAGGGTTTGTTTGGTTCAATCGAGGGGATAGGAGGCATTTTAATTTGTTTTTGGTACAAAATGGTAAGCTAACAAGTGGCAGGATTCTACCTAGCTAGATGGGTTATCTCCCACCACTACACCATTACAAACTCTCATAAAGCTACTTGTACATTCAGTAGTCACTTGCGGTAGTAATACAAGCTCTTGCATCTCCCCAGAATGGCCTTCTTTAGCTAGAATATCCGCGCGCGCATTCACCTCCCTATTCATGTGCGTAATCTCTAATCTCCGCCTACCATAAAGTAGTTGCCTGACTACATGATCTCCATTCTAAATGGATGATCTAAATCATTCCCTCTTGAGAGTAAATTAATGGCATTTAAGTAATTAGAATAAATCTGGATATCATCTAATTGTAAGAATGCACACACTTCTAGCCCAGTCTGGATGGCTAATATCTCAGCAATTGTGGTCGGGTATATGCCCAGATTCTTTCTAAACCCTATAACTCAGTTACCTTAATCATCTCGTATCACACCTCCACATGTTGCCAAGTTACAGGAATGAACAAATGCATCCACATCTAGTTGATACGCTCCAAGCCTAAGACAGTACCATCAGTTCTGGTTGGTGTGGCTTCCTTTAAAGATCTTGTGTTGCAAACGTCCTTCCTCTGTCGATTCCATAATATGAAATAGGCATTGGTGCATGACTTCCTTAGTTGTTGTGTTCCTTTTATCAAAAATATTATTGTATCTAGCCTTTCATATTGCCCAACAAGCATGAGCAAAAACTCTTTGCCAAGGCCAGTAGGAAACTCTTTCTTTCCAAAATGTATGTGTGTTATTCCAGCATATCTATCCCTACAAATCACAACAAAAGAAATCTGTATAATGGTTAGTAGTGATAACCTCCTTCCAGACTTGTTTCCCTCACTCACAATATTTCAATGCATGAAGCACACTCTCCTTACATGAACAACTAAATGGACAGTCATTTGTGTTTGATAGACCTCTCTTAGCTTTCAGGGAATTTGTCATAATCCTCTCATGGGTAACCTGCCAGAGAAAGAGTTCTATTTTTTTAGGAATCAATAGGCCACTATATGTTTTGCTACATATGTGTGTGCCCCTCCCCAGCTCACTCATCAATTTAATCAATTCAATGTTCAAATTTCAACAGTTGGCAACTACATTGTAAATTTTTTTATGAGCAAGAGAGAGAAGCAGAAATGATTTAATAACCTAGCGGTTGGTGTGGTTGTGGAGAGCGGTTTCTCAACCTAGATCGTCTGATCCTCTTCTTCTTTCTCCATATAAAGAAAGTGATGTAAAACCCCAAAAGGCAGCAGTGAGCCAACCACAGTCACCGTAGTTGGTTCCAATTGTGAAATAACGTTCCCAGACGGTGGATTGACAAGCAAGGAAGGAACTGCTGGAAGTACAGGCACGGGAGGTGGTGGCGGGAAAGCAGCCGTGGTGACGGTGGGGGAAGAGGTGACCGCGTAGATATGGAGGAGGAGGAGGTGGCGGCCGAGGAGGAGAAGGATGCCATGAAAGTGGTAGATGTGGCAGTGAACATGGAGGAGGCCCCGGTGGCTTATCATTGTGGTAATCGTAGTCTAATCTGTAGTGTAGACCATGGTGGCAATATGGGGACTCTTGAGGTGCATCTGAAGACGGTGATGACATCTCGCCGTCGAAGTGTTGTGGCTCTGTTTTTAAGTGGGTCTTCTTGGGTTTTAGATGGGAAAAAATTATAATAAACAAGAGAGAGAAAAGAAGAGATGATATCTTTTCTCCTAATTTAATTACGGACTAAATAATCGTTTGCCGATTTAGTTGACTACGGTTAAAGTTATTAAATATTTCATTAAATTTTCGCTTAATTGGTCACAATTAACAGAGAAGCCGAGAAGGCATTTAATTAGGGTCCAAAGTTTTCGAATTCAGGGTCTATTTGGATAACAACTTTATTACCTTAAATTAACACCACTTTAAAAACTTAAGTGGCTTATGATAAGTTGAGTGTTAGGATTAAAAAAAGCTGAAGCTGGAAAAAGTATTATCAAAAGTTAAAGCTAATATGTGGAGCTTATTGTAGCATCAAAAATTCTTTCAGACTTGAGCGCTACCCAACATATTATTTGGTTTAATTTTTTATAGAGTCTGTATATCGACTATCTTAGAAAGTTTTAAACTATCATTAGTTTTTAAATAATTCATAGGTACTCTCCAATTTTTCTTATGCATTATTTTTATCTTTATTTTTAATTGGGCTACAAATTACAACCATACTATTATATTTCTGAAATTCGAATTTCAGGACAAAATTTTCACCCAACTTTAAAAATTCATATCTATTTGTAAAAATATTCAATTAAGGTGATTCTAAAGTTCAAGTGTCTCTTATTAAGTATAGTTTTAATATAAAAAAAAAAATACTTCTTTCATTCAATTGGAATCAAAAAATTTCCAGTAATTTCATTTTTGAACACTGCTCCAGAAACCGGCGAAATTCACTAGGCAAATTTCAAAAATTCATATCTCTTAACATATATATCTAAATCATGCAAGTGAGATATCAAATTAAAGCTTGACATATCTAGTTTTAGACTAAAAATGTTCATGATTTTTGGACATCATTTACCTGGGATAAATTGACGTACAATGAGACTGCCGCCAATCTTATTCTGGAAATTAATTAAAATTTACTTTGGCTATTATTTTTGCACCAAAATCAGCCATTTCATTCCCCTTATCTTGTCATATATTTAGGGAATTTCATGAATAAAAATTTGAAATGTTACACATCTCTTATTTATTTTTAAACAAAAATAAATAAATCATTTAAAATAAATCGGATACAAATGGAGCCTTAATGTCTTAATCTTAAAGTGAAATCATTCAGTTATGTGCAAATGTTTAGGATTGACAACGACAAGTGAAGAAGGGACACTGCCAAAGCGTCCCTGTATGAAATAATAAATAATTACTGTACTTAAATTAATTATCTACATCATGTATATTCATTTAACTTTGTAAAAGTTAAGATAAATTATAAATTAGATTGTGTAATGTGATTTATATATAAAAATAAATTTGTAAAAAATCAGTTTCATAAATAATTACTCAACTGCACAATAATACTGTCCTTAAATTAATTAATTAACTACATATATTTTTGTTTCTCAACAAGACTTTTTTTTTCCCCGGCACCTTCACATTCAATTTTGAAGTCTAATGAACTATATATTGGAGCCTGAACTGCTGGAGGTAAATTGATGTCTATAATCATATGGGCTTGTGTTATATCCTAATAAAGATGCAAAGGCCTCTCTCTTGCTCAACTTGTCCGAATCTTTGCGGAATTGACGCCTCGGTGTCATGCTCTGCTCGTCATTCAGATCTTCCAGACAAATATTTCCCAGTAAAGCTTGAACTACCTGCTTTATGTCATTTAATTTAATCTTGACTTATCATAAAAATAAGGCTAAATTCAACAGAGTCTTTCTCTTTATATAAATTTTCAATCATACATGCAATGTGCTGATAATAATCACATAACCTTAAACCCTACACATTAAAATCAGAACTATCTTTTAAAACAAATCCATTTACCATATACAATCTTTGTGGTATTGACGCCTCGGTGTCATGCTCTGCATATCATTCAGATCTTCCAGACAAATATTTCCCAGTAAAGCTTGAACTACCTGCTTTATGTCATTTAATTTAACCTTGACTGATCATAAAAATAAGTCTAAATTCAACAAACTCTTTCTCTTTATATAAATTTTCAATCATACATGTACTGATAATAATCACCTAACCTTAAACCCCATACCTAAAAATTGGAACTATCTCTTAAAACAAATTCATTTACTATACAAACTACTCCATAAGGATACTTTAAAAAGAACATTATAAACTCGGGAGATAAAGTGGATTATATCAAGGATAAAAATAAACCTCTTATCTAATTCATATACTTAGGATTGGAGGGATTATATTATTTCATGAAGCACCAGGACTGAATTCTTAAATGATCAAAAATTTTTAGACTAAATTGTAATAAGTTAAAATTGAGAAAAAGACAATTAAATATCCTCTGAACTACCTTGAAAGATGAATCAAATTTGATAAATGATAAATGAGGGACTCTGACCAAAACTCAACAGAGAATTATTAAAACTGAGTAGATAATTACTAAAACAAAATGACTAAAACTCAACAAAGCATGATTAAAAATCAATAAAGAATAACTAAAACTAATCAATTTTCTACCCCTCATTTGTCACTTATCAAATTTGAGTCATCTTTCAAGATTTTTAATATTTAAGGAGTATTTATTTATCTTTTTCTCTAAAATTTAGATCTAATTTTTAATTGAGTCAAAACGAACTAAGTTAAACCAATTCAAAATTTAATGACTCAATTACAACCGAATCAAGATTGTAGCTAACAAAACATTCATTTTTCCTGAAAAGTAAATATATTCATCAAGTCATATTTAAAAGTACTTCCAGCATATTTGACACAAACAAAATATCTTTAAATTCCATTAGCTCTGTCTTAATTTTTTTGCCCTATTGGCATTAACTGTATCTTAATTTTTTTGCTCTCGGCATTAACTATATTTAAAAAGTCAATAACTTTCTAATTTTATTCTTATTTAGCCACACTTTTCAATAAAATAACAATTTTCACGATAATAAACGACTGATAAAATTTTGCATTCACATATAAAACAAAAAAATTAATGACATGCTCTACAAATAAGCCAAAAAAATATATAATATCTCACTGTCATATAAATAGAACTAGAAGAGTACGTTTAGCTTTCAAAGTTTGGTTCACTGACCTGACTCATCCGAGGACGAAGTTTGGCTGACTGGCGGATGCAATGAGCAGCACAAGAAACCATTCGAAACATTCCTTCAACCTCGTAATCATTCTCCAACCTTTCATCAGCCAACCCTTCAAAGTTTCTATTTTCCATAGCTTCCCATAGTAAAGGCATTGCCTGTAATTTGTAAAATAAAGATAAACTCCTGTTTGTAAGTAATGAATAAACATAAATTCTTAACTACTATTCTTTAAAAGAAACTCATTATTTTACGATTTAAAAAATCATCATTTTAAAAAACTCAAATCTAAACTGCACAAAATCAAATCTAAACAACATAATTCTCATTTGAGACTCTTGCTCTCTCCAGTTAAATTAAAATTTAAAATATCTGATACACATGTACAAGTAAGGTTTCCCCAGAACATACAAACAGACGAACATAAACAAAGATAACATATCTTTCATCAATGAGGTCTAGTCCATTAAATATTCAAAAGACCCCAAAACATACGTTGGCAATATCTCAACCATCAATTTATAGGATGGGCAGAAAAACATGTATAAAAGAGAAATGTTGAAGTAACAAACAGGGTACAAACCCAGTCAACCATATTGTCATCTGTGAAATACTCGGTTCTATAAGAAGGTCTTCGTCCAGTAATTAACTCCAAAAGCATAACACCAAAGGAGTAGACATCTGACTTCTCCGTGAGCTTCCCACTCGCTGCATATTCCGGTGCTACGTATCTGTATGTGTTCAATGAAATACGTGGTACAGAAATGAATTAATCAAACAGTTAATTAATACTACATCCTCCAATCCTTAATATAAGATATATATACTTGATTTGATCAGATCAAAGAAGTAAGTTAATATGCATGTATTTTCTAGTTATTAGGGGCAAATTAGGAAAATAATATGAAAAATATGTGTTGTATTTAGGACCAAACTCAAATCTCTAAATATGTATTATCTTAAGGACAGGAGGAGTCAGTATCTGTGTGCACTATTTGCAATCTATGTGCTTAATTAATTCTGAGATTCAAATGACTCACCCAAAAGTTCCCATAACTCGGGTTGAGACGTGGGTTTCAATATCTGATGAAAATCTGGCTAGCCCAAAATCTGCAACCTGATCAAT
Organism: Acacia concinna; assembly: GCA_037177275.1. Classification (NCBI taxonomy): domain Eukaryota; kingdom Viridiplantae; phylum Streptophyta; class Magnoliopsida; order Fabales; family Fabaceae; genus Acacia; species Acacia concinna. The sequence continues at coordinate 9,919 of JBAGKO010150955.1, read as the reverse complement.
TAATAGAAATACCAGCACATGCAGGGAAAATAAAACATTTGATGAATATTAGTCAATGTCACTAAGTTAAATATAGGGTTATATGAGAGGGAACAATAAGTTGGATGTTTTTAATATTAATATTAGTTTTCTGATTAATGTTCATCTGCATTAATTACCTTGAAGCTCTGTATTTCTATTTCGTACATATAACTTCACATCTATGGGTGTTTGAAAAAGGAAATGATGTTTCTCTTGATTGAAAATGTAAAGGTCGTACATATGTACCTTTGGCTCAAAGTCATTGTCAAGAAGAATGTTAGCTGCCTTGATGTCACGGTGTATGATTTTTGGTTGACCTAAAACAAACAAAAATATTGGACTACTGAATGAAGTAAATATTCAAAGAGTATAATAATTGAAGTAAATAATAACAAGAAGTAAACTCACAATCTTCATGCAGATATGCCAATCCTTTTGCAGAACCAATGGCAATCTTCATCCTCGTTGCCCAGTCGACAGTTGGTGTGTCCTTTCCTGAATCATTTGATACATAATAGTAGTTTACAAAATAAATAGAAATGTAACAAGGATGGAGATAATTTATACCGTGGAGGTGGAAGTCTAAGGTTTTATTTGGAACGAACTCATAAACAAGCATCAAAGTCCTGTGAGCTTCAGAAATGCAGTAGCCAACAAGGGAGACAAGATATCTGTGGTGGACTCTGCTAATGACTTGGACTTCCGTCTGGAACTCTCGTACTCCTTGTTTGCTTCCAGATCTTAGCTGCTTAATAGCAACACTTTGACCCGTATAAGGGAGGACTCCTTTATGGACTGTGCCAAATCCACCTTGGCCCAGAAAATTTGACTCTGAGAATCCATCTGTTGCCAGTTTTAATTCTTCATAAGTGAAGGTGGTTGGTGAAGATGACAATGGTGCAACCACAAGGTATTGCCTATCCGATTCAGCTAAGCCTGTGGTGTTTAAGGATGAAGATTGTATTGTTGAGCTTATTGTTGTCTTTGAAGGATCAATCTCGTGACTGTTGTGCTGAGGCCAACGACCAACCTGTTCATGACCTGCTAGAGATAATAAAAGTGACGTGAATTTGCCATCAATCATTTTTTCAAGTGTTTGAATCACTTGACAACAGTGAGTACATGCATGAAAGTGATATTAGGTTCTGCTTATATATTACCTCCAATTATATTGTTCTTAATATAAAAGGTAAGAGCTAAATATATAACTAATTTGGATAGAAAGAAACTTAGTTATATTATATTCTGCAAATATTTGACAATGTGGACGACTAACTCTGCTATTCCCATCAATTCAATATGCATAAAGGAACAATTAAGGGAGTGGATGTGTGGCCGAACAAATGAGGTTATCAGTTTTACGAGACCATGACTCCTAAATTACTTATGAGAGCATAAATCCTGAGAGAGAAATGTTTCCATTGATCTCTCTTCATCTCCTCTCTATTTAGTGTAACTATTATTAGATCAAATCCCAACTATTAGAACTTAATCTAATAGTGATTACACAAAATAGAAACGAAATGAAAAGAGAGATTAATGGAGACATTCCTTACCAATAAATCCTAAGCAACTTTTGGTACCATAACTCGTTAGCTATGAGATACATAAAGCAAACTAATATATACTCCTTTCAGTCCCTAATATAACTTAGTTTAACTAATTCACCGTAATCAAGAAATGGTATTCACCTCCCTAAATTTGTCCTAAATTTACAACTTTACCCTTGTTAAATGAGGTTTTGAATGAGAGAGAAATACAATGAGTCATATTTAAAAGTCATATTTAAAAATTAATTACATGCATGGCGAAATCGGCAAAAAAAAAACATTAATTAATCTTCAAGTTATTTATATTATGGATCAAGCCATTATTCTACAAGCGACTTATGGCTTATACTATGGACAAGAAAGAGTGTATATATATATATATATATATGGGCTCCGTACCCTTTGTTCATGTACTCAAAATCTCAATCCTCTAGAACACAAGTGGGTGTGCTCTCTGTTCTCTTTATATTTGTGGTATATTTTCAGCGCATCTATAACGATGTGCAACAGTACTCTGGCTTAGCATGGGTAAACAAGATAGTAGATTGCATTACGCTCATAAACTCATAATACCATATAGTCATATGTTTAGGACTAAATTTAACTCCTAGCTATATCTTGTATTAAGGAAGTTATTATCTTTCTCTATGGACTCATGTAATTATTAATTTGAATTTTTTAATTCAACAATTTGTATTAATAAACTTTTGTTAAATTTGAATTTTTTAAACCCAACTTCTTTATTTTATTTACAAGCTTTTAATTATTATTTTTTATTTTATCTCTTATCTTACATATTCTATTTATTAAGATTTACATTTTTTATTAAAGACAAAGGGACAAATTTAATAGCAAAGTTTGGGGTATAAGAGATAATCTAGCGCCATAAAATTTGTTTGGTTGCAAAAATTTATATGAAGTGTCTCAAAAAAGCCAAAATAAAGTATAAACGCACACGTTAACGAAGTAAAACATGCATCACCTCTTCTCCTTGTGAGTTCCACTTGCCACCTTCTCTTTCCTCATATCATCTTCAACCTCTTCTTTTGGGTCCCACTTGCCATATTTTGCTCCGCAACATCATCTTCAACCTTTCATCTCTCTTCTTCCTCCTCTGATTCAACTATTTGATCCGCCGAAGCCATCGAAACTTTCTCTTCTATTACGTGTTTGCATATGTAATGTTTGAGACTAAAGTTCGGAGGAGAAACAACTACTACTGAGCTTTTCTCTCCTCTCTCTTAGTCTTGAAGTTCTTTAATTTGAACATTTATGCCATCGATCTTCTTCTTTTTTGTTGTTCATAGCATTATTATTAAGACGACAGAAATCATCAAAAATAAAACAAAATCATATATTCTCTTCGGCATCATCCGTGTTTGAAGAAAATGGATTTGAGTGGAAGGGAATGGATGAGAAAGGATAATAAAGAAAACTTTCTGTAAATTGAAGAGGGCTAGGAAGCTTAGTAAGAATTTCTCACAAAAAGGTTGAAGACGTCGGTGAGGAGAGAGAAGCTGCCATTTGGAACCCACAAGGAAAAAAGTTGGCGGACTTTTATTATTTTTACATCCAAAAATATTTCTTGTTTTCATATTTAACAACCCTTTACCCTTTTATTAAAGTATCTTTTTAAATTTATTTTTAAAAATAATTTTTACAGATTTTAAAATAAATATATAAGAGGAACTTTATCTCAATTTATATAAACTACAGTCTCAAAAACAAACACAAACACCGTCTAAATTGAACTCAATAAAATCTTCTCTCTCCTGCCCTCTCTCATTCCAAAGTACGGCTACCAGCCAGATCCACGCTTAATTAATGAGTGAATTATGGTATTGCAGACTCAGGAATCAAAATGAAGACTTTCGACTTTCGTGTTCACATTTTCCCCCTAAAAAACTAATTCTCTGTATTCTGAAAATTCGCGTCATTTGGGGCAGATTTTCGAATTATAAAAAAACAAAGAAAGATACAAAATCTGACACATCGTCCAAAATGAGAAATATTTAAGGGTCTGTTGAGTACGAGGAAAGGATAAAAAAATTGAGAAATTTTGTTTCGCTCTCTTTTTTTTATAACAAAAATTTCTCTTAACTCTCCCCTTTAAAATTAGAAGAATTAAAAAAAAATGTTACATTTTAGTTTTTATTAATTAATATGTACACAATTTTTACTCTTTTTAATATGTCTAGATTGTCCCCTTTTAAATTTGTATTATACATTATTATTATTATATTGTATTATATTTTTTTGCCAATATATAAATATTTTTAATAAGAAAAAAAAATTAATACACATATTTTGAAAATAATAGATAAAATTTTTTTATTACATGACAAATATTAATTCTCCTTTATATATTACACTTAAAAAAATTTTACATTAACTATTGTCTGTTTTATTTTCTATTAATTATATTCTTATGTTGTTAATTTCTTTTTTTTATATTATTAAAATCTTTTTCTTTCCCTCCCTTTTTATCTATTCAAATAAAGTAAAACAAAATTCTTTTTAAACCCTCCCTTTCCTTCCCCTCTATTTATTAAAATACCTTCATCTCCTTAGCCAAATATACCAAAAGTTAAGGAATAAGATATGAGGCTTAGTTTATAATACCTGTGTTTTGTTGTGGTTGCAAAGAGAGGTTGTCCTTGTTATTGTCCGACCCAGATGATCTCGACTTGCTTCTCTTACTTCTCCATATAAAGAAAACCATCCATAACGCTAATAATAATATCACCACCAAACCAATCACTGTCCCTGCAATTATTCCGCTTGATGAAGGCGGCGGCGACCCTACATCGGGAAATCCGTCGTCTAATAGTTAGAACTTAGAAGATAAATCAAATATAGTATAATATTTATAAGCTAGATAGTGGAAACTATAAGCTACTTTAATGAAAATCAAGAAGGCGTACCCGAAGGTGGAGAAGGCGGTGGCAGTGATGGGCCACGGTCGTCAGCCAGAGACCGCGGTGGGTTCATCCGGTGGGACGAAAGAGTTATATATCTTGTTGAGCTTAAGAAGAAGAAGGAAAATAGACTAATGTTATGAAGCAAGGAGTGTGTATAAGGCAGAGGAAGAAAGAGCAAAGGCAATTCACAAGGAAAGACTGGTTGACCGGTGAGTTGTTGAATGTTGACTCAGGCTTAATAAAGGACAGGGGGAACTATCAAAATATTCATTCTATCATTAGATTTTCCGCCGATCACGGTATAAGTGGTACAAGGAAGGCATTTATCGTCTGTTTTTTTTTTTTTTGGATAAAATGATCAAGTCCATTAAAAAACGTGTTACCAAAAATACAAAAAAGGTTAGTAAGTCATTTATTGTTTGTTGGAGTGCTTTTTAATTTTCTTCACCAATCGCAAAACAGAAAAATCACTGTTTCTTTCAAGTTTCAACTTCAAGAGACAATATATCAATTGGTTAAGGGAAAATGGTTGTATTTGTAATAACGTGAAATATCAAATATGTTACTTATTTATAATCAGATCAATAGATAAATCATATTGGATAAAAAATCAGATTGTGTTATGTGATTATGTTTAGATTGATGGTAGTATGAGTGACTTATTTAAAAATAAAATGTGTTTGGTTGATATGTTAAAAATAACTTATTATGGTAAATGACTGAAGGAGACATGAATATTAGGGAATATATTATATATATTGTAAAATTAATAACATCATACTGGAAAAAAGAAGAGAAAATTGCATTAAAGTCTGGAGTAAGGGAATTTACGTCAAAAAGGTTTCGAGATAGAAAAAAATTACTATCAGGTCCCGTAGAGTTGTAAATGACATCCCAAAGATTGTTAATGACAACGTTGTTAATTACAACCCCATGGCAACACATAGAGTTGTTAATTTGGACCTGACAGTAATTTTTTTCTATTCGGGACCTCTTTGACGTATATTCCCTTGCTTAGAACCTCTACACAATTTTCCCAAAAAAGAAAAATTAATTTTAATAAAAGTTAAGAATAAAAACTAAAAATATATAATTAATAACAAAGTTAAATTATTAAAAATGCATATAAATTAGAAAGCAAAGAAATGTATAATTTCTTATGATATAATTAAGTATCATATTATGCTTTCTTAACTTCTCTAAAAAAGTCAATTAGGTCTTATAATTAGAACCGGAAGGAGTATATATTACATGTAAATGTATTGTGATATTTATTCTACCTTCAGTTCTAATTATAAGATCCAGTTGACTTTTTTTTAGAGAAGTTAAGGAAGCATAATATGATACTTAATTATATCATATCTTTTGTTTTATTATACTATATCCCTCTGGACTTAATTATAAAGCCCAATTGATTTTTTAGGTGAAGTTAAAGAAGCAAAATAAGTCACTTAAACATATCATATGTTGTATTTTATTATATTATATATTAATTCATAAGTCAAATAAAATAATTTGAAGAAAAACGACAAATTTTAATGCTATAAAGTAATGTAATTACTTTCTTAGGATTCTTCAAAAAAAGTCAATTAACCCTTATAATTAGGACCGGAAGGAGTATATTAGTTCATAAATCAAACAAAATAGTTCATAAAAAATTGATAAATTTTGATTCTTTCAAAAAATATAATTAGCTTTCTTAAGATTCTCTAAAAAAGTCAATTGAGTCTTATAATTAAGACCGGATAGAGTAAATTAAAACAAAAAATAAAAAGTCCAAATAAGCTAAAAAGATACTTATCAATAAGCCACTTATTTAGAATAAGCTCCAACTAATTGTTTATATGAATAAGACACTTATTATAAATAAGTTCAATTATCCTTTTTTTTTTTGCCAAACACGTGATTAAGTTAGGTGATCAGTAAAAGTTCGTTTTCCCTCTAAAACGTCCCATATCTTCTCCTTATTGACTTTCCAAACACACTCAATATGAATGGGAGTTTTTTTTTCTTTGGTAGGTAAGAGGGATTTGGGGGACAAGTGGAGAGAGGAATTTTTTATAAGTTGAATTTAAAAAAATTGGAAAGGTGAGGTTCTAAATTTTTAATGAAGTGAAGATATAAGATAAAAGTGTAAAAAAAATAATTAAAATCTTTTAACCTCACTTCTTTAGTTTCCTTAAAACCATCTCACAAAAATTTTCCCTCTGCTCCTCCATACCAAACAAAAAGAGTCAATATCCTCCCTAATTACTCTAAATTACATCCTCCCTATTTATTATAAATTAGAATTACAGATACCTCTATTCTATTTTAAAAATTTAGACAAACCTCCATTTAAATTAAAACATTTGTTGCAAAAATATCTTTTTTTTAATTTTAAGATTCAACTTCTATCCATTCAGCAGTAAGTTGACTATTAAATTATAATATTGACCTATGATTTTGACCGAATGCCCCTCAAATATAAACATTAGCAAATAACTAATTAATCACATATCTTTATCCATAATTTAAAATAATTTTTATATGTAATTTCAAATTTTATACTAATTTAGTTGCCATATTACAAGATTAATTAATTTTATAATTTTAAATTTATATTGTTAATAAATTTTTATGTTTAATCTTTTCATTTATTAAATTTACTTATCATGTAATTAGTATATTAAATACACATGTTGACTAACATATCTTTCATTAAACATATGTTTATTAAAAACATTACTCAAATTCTTATAAGCTGATAATATTTTCACATAAAAAAATTACTTAAAAATTTCTCCTAGATTTAAAAATATATTAAATAGATCATTAATAAATATTTATGTTAAAAAATGGATCATGGATTTGGTACAGCGAGGGGTAAAAATGCGTAAACGAGTCTAATTCTAATATTGTTTAAAATTTAAAATATATTTCAAGAACTTTTCTTAAATATTTTATAACGGTTTTAATGATTTGAACTAAACTACGTGTTTTGAAAGTAGAGGAGAGTCAAAAGGATGGTCAGAGTATAGCCATCATTTCTTCATCCAACCAATGCAAGGCAAATTAAAATACTCCTCTAGTCTTATTTATAGGCCGAAGAGAAAGAATTTTTATGATGCTATTTATAAATCACCTCATTAAATTTTTTATATAAATATAAAATTATACCCTTCAATTGTTGATGCGTTCACTTCATTTTTATAATTAGTTTTATATATAACGTACTCTCTCTTATCTATAATAAAGGCACTTTTGAAGGGAACAAAAAATATAAAGCACTTTCACTGAGTCGCGCAAATAACAAACAATTAACTTATTTAATATGTTCCATTTTTTTTTAAAAAAATCACTTTACCCTTATTAAAGAATACAAACCCTATATCTTTTTTCTTTTGAGAGGAAGGAGAGAGAGAAACTATAATGATTTGGGGAAATTAGTATTAATCACCAACACAACTAGAAAATGATGATTAATTATCATGAACATTTTCTCAGCAAGTACGATGCAACTCCACATCTCAATCTCTGAACAAGATAGCTCTTGGCCAGTCTCCCCCAATTAGAGGATGATCTATACTGTAGGGGAGTACGCCTCTTATAAGTATATTAACAACATCTAAAGTGTTAGAGTAATAATTACTCAATAAAGCCAATTGCTAAGTGTTGACCAACATAACTTTCAAACACTACTATAGAATTGTGTGTGTATAATACTATATATATCATAGTTATAAGACACCCGTCATATATAAAGAGGCAGGATTTGATTCAACGCCCATGCCTAGTTATATATGACAATTTCTTAAAAAGAACGCCATAAATGTGAGAAAAATATATGGCAGTTTTTGAAAAACAGTCATACATAAAAATACGAAAATTGAAGTGCTATACGTCTGTCACATATATAACGGTTCTACAAAAAAATATCATATAAATCAAGTAACTATATGGCTATTTTTAACAACTACCATATATAACTGCACATATTTGACGGTTTTTATGAAACAATCATCATAGAAATGCTTTTAGAATCCTATTCTCACTATGCTTTATTACATATTCAACAAATGTCATTCATCACGCGCTCTTCTCCGCCACAGCCCATTTCTAGCATACCCACCTGGACTTTCATATCGTTCGTGCTCTTTTAATTTACATATATTGTGTCTACCTCTTTGTGAACATGCTAACTGGTAGATTTGATCTGTAATATATGGCAGACTTTGTTATTCCGTCGTTGCTTGTATCGTACAGAAGTCCTATTATTTCTTCAGAACTTTGCTATTTTTGCAGTGAATTACATAAATATGATAACTTTTTACCCTTAAGTGTGTTATTATCGTTTAGTGCTAAAATTTTTTATGAATATCTAGTTGATCTACACACTCTATAGATTTGGGTATGACACGCACTCAGCTCTATATATCGCATGGGTCGTTGTTGTACAATGGGTTGTGTATGTGGTGAATCGCGCATAAAAGTGAGACTTGTTACATTATTTGGATCCTTATTTTTCTTGCTTGTTACGCTTATATATTTTGTTTTGTAATATCAATCGTCATCATTTTAGTTTTGCAATCTATTTATTGAGCTCCCTGGATGAATCTTCTATCCTTTTAGTATCAATGTATAATGTTTCAGATTATGGTTTAATCTAATAAAATCATAAACAACTATACTTTGATCAGTAGAAGGCATAAGATTCTCCGAGGGGGCTTAATATAAATGGACAGAAAGATAAAATGATTATGGTTTATCTTGTAAAACAAAAAAGGAAATACTTGGCGATTGTTCAATAACAACTGTCACATATAGAATTATGTAGCAATTGTTATTTAATAACCGTCATTTATAAGTGGTATATACATAACGTTTTTCATTAGAAAACCATCATATTTAGGAAAATGCAAAAACCACTATATATATATGGCATTAAAATATATGGCTGTTACACTACAAAAAAAAACATTAAATTTCTAACGGAATTTCCCACAAAATTTCTGACGGAATTTCCCACAAATTTTGCAACGGAAATCCATTTCCCACAGAATTTCTGACGGAATCCATTCCGTCAGAAAAAACACTGTTGCAAATCCATTTCCTACGGAATTTTCATTCCGTTGCAAATTTCCCACGGAACTTTCCGTGGGAAATTTCCGTCACAAATATTTTTTTTATTTTTAAATTTTTGAATATGAAGTAGGCTACCATGTGTCGCCTCCTTGTGTTGCCACTTGTCACCTCATCATGCCGCCACGTGTCCGTGCGTTTTACTTATGATAATGTTGCCATCCTTCGTTTAAACCCGTGACCTCATGCTCGTAATGCCTTCGCGCGCAAGGCATTGTTAGTTGTGCTGAGATGAACTTGCGAAATATTATTACAATGTAATATATATAATATTTTTATATTTAATTAATTATATATAAATATATA